>PVKS010036508.1:0-19299 GCA_004027875.1 Aplodontia rufa | reverse complement strand
AGAAGGAGTAGGGAGAATCTATTGTCATGTTGCCTAAAACATACACATAAACCAAAAGTGGTGGGCAAAAATGTTACTAGAGGGGGTGGAATCAGACACTGCAACCAGTAAAGTCCTCTGTTGGAATCATCTCTTCCCTAAGACAGTGCTTCTTGTCTTAGAGAAGGGGAATGAGATGCCAGGCTCAAAAATTGCTTTTCCGGGCCTACTAAGTACTGAGTGTTCCAGCATCTCAGTTTTCCAGCTTCCACACCCCGTCCTCATTAATGTCCTAACAGAGCTGCTTCTTTTCCATGACTTCTCCATTTTTTTTTAACCCATTACAGTTGATTCCATGTCAACACACACATACAATCCAAGCACCACAGAACCAGACAGCTACCAAGGAAGTAGTCAGATACCTTCCCTCTTGTTTCCTAAACAAATAAACAGCAGAAATATCTCAAATCTGATTTGATTTTTAAACTCAATTTACACCCACAGTTTGGGAAATACACAGTGACGCAGCACGATGCCTATGGTTAAAAGTAAGATCAAAGTGAAAACATTACCCAAAACAACATTATAAAAATACTAGGCACACACAGGCAACCCAAGTTCCCACCCTGGCTTCTCTACGATCTGGCCAGGTGACCTTGGCCTGTTCATTGTCTTCTCTGGACCTCAATACCCTCATGTAAAGGGTTTGTGGGGTTTGAGATATCTTCAAAGTCCCAAGTCACGGGACTGGGACGGTGGCTCAGCAGTTACAGTAATTGCCTGGCATGCCTGAGAACACAGGTTGGAACCCCAGCACCTCGTACAGAAGGAAGTGTTGGAGCAACGAAAACCACAGGAAAAACTAAAACTGATTCTCTCACCTCTCTCTCCCTCTCTCTCACTGCCCCTCTCTCTTAAAAAGGAAAAAAAAAAAACCCTCCCCAAGTCCACTGATTCCCTAAAATATCCAATACCAAAATGAACTGTTGAATGTGGACTCTGAGAATGCTTCTTCAGAGGGACTTTTAGGATTCCTATTTTATAATGTATCCAAAAAAACAAGAAATATAAAGAAAGCCCTCTGGAGTTTCTACAGAACTACAGAGGAAGGAAACAGCTGAATAAAGCGGATAGTGGCAATATACTAGTGAAATACAAGGAAGGATTGGGCAAGCAATAAATTTACCCAAGAAACCTTTCGGTGATTCAAAGCACAGCTAGGAAACACCATGGCTGGAACAAAAAAAAAAAAAAAAAACATAAATAATATATGTACCAAATTAAACTAAATATAAATGAAGCTCAAATAGTTCTTTAGCATAAACTTTGCTACAAGAGATCTTCAAATATGAGGCAATTTTTTTTAGAACTCTTACACTATTCTCCTTGAATTTCCTTGCAGAAACATGGAGAAGACTGCCCATACCCACTGTACCTTAATGAATGTTTAATGTTTAGAAAATTCTTCCTGGCCAGTGGAAGCCCTTCAAACAATTCTGCTAGGCAGCTGGAGTTATACCCGTACTACATATGCTGTTAAGTAAGGATGGAAGGATGAGGAAAAGCAAGTGCAACTTTGATGCCTGGCCTATGGATCTAGTCTTCTGACACCTAATCCAGTAGGGTATTCTCTGCAGGAGATCACAATACCTCCCAGGACCTCCAGAGAACCAGTGCAAAACTTGCAGAGGAAAGAAACCCAGTGACCTTCTGGGTCCTGAGGGTTAGAGCAGCCCCCAGGCCCTAGTCCCCTTCCAGTCCTGCCTGCTGGGCAACATTGCTGCCTCAGGTTGTATGTTTCTGTCCTCCCACAATTCACTATTTGTGCATGAAAAGTTTTCCCTGAAACCAGGTTCCACCCCCAGCCAACAGCTCTCTTCCCATCTCCTTACAGCTGGTGTCAAAACAAGCAAGATTTTCATTAGCAAAGTGCACAACAAGAGCCTCACCAGGCTACTTGCTGCTGAGGATTCAAGACCCTAGCAGACTCCCAGAAGCCTGTGGGGATGAACCTGCTTGCTCAGCTCCTGCGGCACAGGCTGGGTGAATCCGCTCTTTCACTTCTCTCCCTCAGTTCCGCGTATCTGTTAAATGGGAATGTCCCCCAGCTGCCCTGCCTCACCCTCTTTGGAAATGCCACGAAAGGGAAACGGCACTTTCAGAAAGGTCGGTCACCAAAACGCCAGGCACAGCACTATTTAACGTAAAGCACACCAAAAAAAAAAAAAAAAAGTGGTGACAAGCAGGCGCCCACAAAGCCCAATTGAACCCCCGTGAAAGCAAGCGCCTTCTTCAGAAAGATGAGGGGAAGAGGGCCGGCTGCCTCAATAAACGCCTGCGAGTGGCCACCTTTTCCCAGGACTGGGAACTTTCCCCAGAAACTGCGCCCTCGGCCCCCAGGTCCCGCGCCTCGCCCACTGCCCAGCTTCCCAGCGCCCAGTCCTGCCCCGGCACCCCTGGCCGCTGCCCGCTGCCCTTCGGCCCAGCCCCTGGGCCCCTGCAGGCCAGGTCGGAGGTCGGCCGCGGCTTGGCCAGGCCCGCCCTGCTCTGCACGCTGAGCCCTCCGCAAACACGCCCCCTCCGGCCGCCTCCAGCGCGCGAGCCGGGCCCGCGCCAGCCAGATGTGACCAGGAAAGGCCGGGGCAGAGGCCGCCCGGAACGGCGAGGGCTTCCACGGAGAGGCTGCGGGCACCCTGCGGCCCCCCCGATCCCACCCTCCCCCTGGTACCGGCCAGCAGGGAAAGGGACTCGGTCGCTGGCATTCGAGGCCGGCCAGTGTCCCCCCAAGCCCACTCCAGGTCGAGGGCTCAGAGGATCCGGACTCCTCGCCACCTTCCCTCTGAATCCCCAGGAGGGGAACACCCAGGCAGGTGCAGGGGATGCCAGTGCCGTCCCCGCCCTCCTAGCCCCACGCGCGGGCCCACCGGCGGCTTACCTGAGCCAGGCGAAGCAACAGCAGCAGCGGCGGTAGCGCCCAGCGCAGCCCCAGCGAGCGCGGGGGCGGCCGCGCCTCCCGCGCCGCCGGCTTCATGCCCTGCGCGCCCTGGAACGTGCCCGGGACGCGCGAATCGGGCCCCACCGTGTGCCCGAGCTCAGGCGCCCTTGTCGCCGCCTCCAGCCGCCGCCTCCGCCTCCTTCTTCGCCAGCCGGTCCTCCTGGTCCCCGCTCCGCCCGCCCCGGGCTTCCCCGGGGACATGGCAGCGGCCGCGGCGGCGGCGGCCACACGGCGGAGACTGGCGCGGCTGCCGCGGGGGGGCCGCGTCCCTGGGCGTGCAGGGGCTTCTCGGGGCGGAGCGAGCGGCGCCCACCCCCTGCGCGCGGCGTCCCGATCCCCGCTCCCGCTGCTCCCGCTGCTCCCGCTGCCTCCTCCGCGCTTCATGCGGCTCCGGCTGCAGGGAGCCGCGGCGAGCGCTCAGCCCCCTCTCTTCCCCCTCCCCCTCTGAATATTCATCGCTTCCTCCCGCCCTAGCCGGGCGGCTGCAGAGCACCGCGGCCCCTCGCCTCCCTCCCGCCGCTGCCCCCGCCCCCAACGAGCCCGCGAGCGACGGGGAGGGGGCGGCAGCGTGCCCCGCGCGCGCCCTAGCGGCTCCCCTCCCGCGGGCAGAGGAAGCGCCCCCTCCTTGCCCGTCCTCCGCCCAGCTCTCCAGCATTCCTGGGACTCCGGACCCGGGGCCAGGCTCCACTTCTCAGCGCCACGAGCCGGTATCGAGCCTCGAAACCGAGTTCCTGGGTTTGGGTCACCAGATGTTGACCGAGACCGCTACCGAGGTCACAACCAGGTCTGCTTCCAGGCAGCAGTTTCTATCCTGGATGGAGAGTGGGCTTGGGGGTGCGTGAACCCCGAAATGGTAGGAGACACTCGTTGTGTTGAGTTCTCCCCTCCCTGGTCCCTGGGCGGTGGAAGAAAAGAGCCGGCCCAGGACCCCGGTCCAGTGATTAGAACCCACCTGTGGCATATGGCAAACCTGGCTGTGCTAGTAATACTAGCTGTGTGACCTAGGAAGAGGCATTTCACCTCCCTGGGTCTCCCTTTGCTCTTGTGTGAAATGGAGATACTAATAGTACCTGTCTAGAGAGACTTGGCTAACTATTCAATGAGATAATGGCCGGAGAATCCGGGGATGTAGCTCCGTGGTATAGCACTTGCCTAACAGGCAGAAGGCCCCAGGTTCCACACCCAGCAAAAAGAAAAAAGAAAAAAAAATGGAGCGGGGGTGGGGGGGGTGGGAGGAATAATAGGCAAGTCCTAAAAGGCAGGCCTGACACATAGTGGGACTCGATATACACTAGCTCTTCTGGCAGTTCTCACCACATTGTCAAAGAGGTCCCTGACCTGAAAAGAGTTGTGCCCATACACCAAGGAAGGAACTGAGAAGGCTAAGCCACTGGCCCAAGGAGAAGTAGTGAAAGAAAGGAGTGCTGGGGAGGGAGTGATTACTTCCATCCAGGGGGAGAGGTGACACCTGAGCTGGGCTTTGAAGGTTGGGTTGGGTTTCACCAGGCAGATTGGGGGAGCGGTGTCTCTCCGGAAGTGGAAGCAACTTGGCAAAAACCAGGAGGCAGATGCTTCAGGCTTGGCCTTTTGAGAAGCCGGAATGGGAGGTTGAGGGTTCATACTTGGGGAGACTTCAAAGACCAGAATAATGAGTCAGGGCTGGATTCTATGTGCAGCAAAGTGCAGACCATGAGATGCCCAACCTGCCTGCAGGCACCCCTTGGACTACAGGCTGCCCATCTGCAAGATGGGAATACACTTTCACTTAAGCGGACACAGCTCCTACCAGCTCACACACACAGACAGGCACACAATTTAAAAGGACCTCACCTGTCCACTTCCACGCCATGCTATGGTGTTGAATATCATAATTCACAAGGAATTCTGTTTCTCCCTTTTTCCAGCCCCCTTCTTGATGCAAAGACAGGTGGTTTAGTAGGTGTTCTTGTACATGATTCCCAGAGGAAAGGAAAGCCCAATGGTACTGGTCTGTAATCTACTGCAGATGCAGACCTACAGAGACCTCTAAAGACCCAGCCAGGCCTCCACAGATTCATGACTTGGATCTGCAAAGCTCTGTGAACTCCTGCATGCACTTGGGTTTTCTCCTGTATAAGATACATGCCCGCGCTCAAGTGCCATCTGGATCCTGATTTTTGCACTGCATAGTGAAAAAACAGAATCAACAGCCTTTTCAGTAAAGGGAATTAAGACATGAATCATAAACTACCTCTCCAGTCATAAACAAATCGCACGCACTGGACTGATGGCCTCTATGAGAAATGAAATTAATTCCAAGTAGGTATTGGTATAAACTCCATGAGGGCAGGGGTTGGGTGCTCCTCCTTGCCTTGCAATATGTTGCTCAGTGCTTTCTGGTTGCGGGAACTCACTCTTGGTGCACATGAATGGTTGCATAAATGAATCCAGGCGTACCATGATGTGATAAGTTGATTCTTACACAAAGACAAATTGGGAAAGGATTGTAGCCTTTGCAAACGCTTTTGAGACTGGATTCCAGATTATGTATATATTCCTCAGATGTCACCACTAGCCCTAGAACTTACCAATTTGTATTGGGGGCATGTCCCCTTCATGCATCCATAGCTCCCTGTGCGTAGCCTTATCTAACCAGTTTTGTAGTTTTCTGCTTTTTTGCCTGTCTTCCCCACTGGACTCCAAGGAAGCCCCGGAAGACAGGGCCTTTATCTTGCTTATCAGTATATCCCCAAACCATAGCAGTCACTCAAATAATATTTATTTAGTTAAAGTAAACGCATTCCTTTGAATAGCAAACTAAGATACTAAATATATGCTCATTTTCTCATACACACCACAAATTCCATCTGCAAACAGCTTTTCAGGAATAAATTTATTCAAAGCTCAGGATACATTCACCTTGAAAATATAGACTATAATGATATTTGACCTTTTTAATCATGTCCCCTTCACACAAAGGGTAAAGCTTTACTGAATGTGGGGTCAAATGCATAAGGAACAAAAGGGCAGAGTAAGAGAGTGGGTGGATGGGTTCTGAATGCTTTCCAAAGTTTTCTTATCAGAATCACCCAGTGCTGGTTATAGTATAAATGTCCATGTCTTTCCTTAGACTAGAGAGGGTGAAGCCTGGAAATCTATATTTTTAGCCCACTCCTGAGGTAATTCTTTCAGTCAAGCATGATTAGAAAACATTGTTTACACTATCACTGGCCTGCACTGTGTCTCTAATAACAATAAACAACACGTATCAGGTACCTACTAGGCACCAGGCACTAATCCAAGCACTTTATATCTCTTATTCCTACACCTTACAACAACCCTGTAGAACCAGCATCATTATCAATATTTTACAAACAAGGAAACTGAGTCTCAGAGAGGTTTAGTTACTTACCCAAAGTTACACGGCTTTGGAGTGGCAAAACCAGGATCAGAAACTGAATCTCTCTTGTCTCTACACCATGGTTCTTTTCCCTTGTAGTTTGCAGGTAAGGTAATATAAAGCACTGTATCCACTGTTGTTATATCTTTTATTATTACTCTCTTAGGCCTATTTCTCCAATTTTAAAATGGACAGGGACAGAATACAAGACTTTCCATTTCATCCCACAAGAATTGGGAATAGGCGAGGCCACCACATTTAATGACAGGTCCACCATCCCACCAGGAAGCAGGCCTGCTGTGCACCAGCCTAGAGCCAGGTTACCAGCCCCTCAGGGAGTCCATTCAGCCTGGCAACCCTCCGTTTATTTTAAAAGCCACCAAGAGCAAACCATTCTCCAAAGCCCTCCTAAGCGGAATGGAATGTTTCTTGAGAGTCTGATTAGCTAATGTTGCAGGCATGGCTGCCCTGAGACCTTCCTGCCTCACAGACTTGAATCAGAATGGAAAGGAAGACTTTTAGAAAGTTCTAAAAAAAAAAAAAGTAGCACTTCATCTTTATAATAGTAACAGGATGTTTCCCGTGGACTAATAACTGGGCTGTGGTTAGAACTCCGTGTTTGTCCACCAGACCTCAGTTCCTCCCTAAACAGAGCCCTAACCACCTGCCCATGCGCAGGACCTGGGAATGCCTTAGAAATCTTTTTTTTTTTCCCTGATGTCAAGCACTTGCAACATTAAACATTTTCCTCATATCTATCTGTCTGCACCTCTCTCTTTCTCTCCCTCTCCCTCCCTCTCTCTCCCTCTCTCTCCCTCTCCCTTCCCTCATCCCCTTCCCTCCCTGCCTCTCCTCCCTCCTCTCCTGTGTGTGTGTGTGTGTGTGTGTGTGTGTGTGTGTGTGTTCCAAAGAGACAGTTGCATGTGACATATATTCAGTTCAGGAAAAAAAAATAACACAAAAAAAGCCTTGCAGGGCTGGAGCAGCAGCTTAGCAGTTGGGAAGCTTCGTTGGCATGCTCAAGGACCTGGGTTCAAACCCCAGCACCACATACACAATTGTGTGTAGGAAAAACAAAAACCAGATGGAAATCTAAATAAAATTGATTCTCTCTTCCTCTCTCCCTCCGTCTCCCCTCCTCTCTCTTTTAAGGAGAGAAAGGGACAGTAAGAGAGAATCAATTTTATTTAGTTTTTTCATGTGGCTTTCGTTACTCAGACACTTCCTTGTGTACAGGGTGCTGGGGTTCGAACTTGCATCTTTGCACATGCCTGGCTAGAGCCTTAACCATAACCACCAACCATTTCTCTCTCTCTCCAAAAACAAAAATAAAAACCAAAAAAAAACCTTGCTGCAGCTACCTCAGTGTCTGGGGCACACAGAGACAGAGCTGTGGCTTTCAAGGGTCCCCACTTCTTCCTTGGCAGGCACCCACAGTGATGAGCCCACTGGCTTCTGTGCTCCAAGTCCACCTCCAGAGCAGCTAGGACCCGCATCAAGCTCCTGGGGAGCCTTGCGCCTTCATGTTCTGGCAGGAGAGACCCAGAACCCAGGGTATTAGGTACCAGGGCCTAGAAGACAAGGAGCTTTTGTCCAGGGCTTGGAATCACTCGTGCACAAAGCCCTGAAGTGGCAGGCAGGGGGCAGGAGGCAGTCAAGCTTACAGCAGAAATATCACTCCGAACAAAGAAAGAAAGGACTGAGAGGTGTCAAGACAAGAAGAGGCAAGAGCACAAGAGACCCAGGGCTTCTGGACAGCGGGTCCTTCCCCGCCTGTTAAAAATAAACTAATTGTTTTCAAATTGAAAAGACATGTTCTCTTTTGTTTTCAGATTGAAAAAAAAATCCCTAATCACATTGTGCTAGATGTATAAAACCCCTGAGCCCCTACCGTCAGGCTAAGAAATTAACTGGGGACAGTTGCTGGTAGGAAAAAAAGTAGCTTGCAATCTAAATAAAGCAAACATAAATTATGTATGCCAATACAGTTAAATTATGTGTATATGTATGTGTGTGTGTGTGTCATGTTGGATAGATACATGCATGAGCTTTGCCCTTAGGAATCAGGCAGAGTAGGTACAAGAATGGACTCTTATCGTGCTTGGGTTCAAATCCTGATCCTGCTGTGTGACCCTGAACAAATTACACAAATTTTCTGTGCTTCAATATTCTTATCTATAAATGAGGATGCTGATGTTGATGATACCTATCTCATAGGATTATAGTAAGCATTAAAATAGTAGACGCACTTATACTATTCCCTGGAATAAAGTAAATAGTATAGACATGTTTGCAATTATTAAAGTATCTTCTTGGAAGATGTGAAGCAGATGGTGTGATAGGAAGAATATGGGCTTTGGATCAGTTGGCCCTACGTTCAAATGCTATTCGCTTGCTGTGCAACTTTGGCCTCCATTTTCTCATAGGAAAATAGAATGATAATTTATTGACTTCAAATTGTTGTGAAGATGAATATAAATGTGAAATACCTGGCACACATTCCAGGAGACTCAGGTGGTAAAGACAGTCATTGTTACAGAGAAAAGCCTGGAAGTCAGAGCCCTAAGATTTCATTAACTAGGTGACAGTGCATAGAAAAATCACTCTAGTTTCATTTTTTGTAAAATGAAGGTTAGATTGGCATATCAGTCAGGATGGGTCAGGTTATGCTACGGTATCAACCAACCTCCCAAATCTCAATGACTTAAGACAACACACATGATGTTCTCACTACGTGTCCACCCCAGGTCAGCTAAGGGCTGTGTTCCATGTTATCCTCCCTCACCGCGGGCTCCATCTGGAACATTGCCAATTGCTGCAGCAAAGGTAGGGTCTTAGCTACAGTTTGAATCTTAAACACACCCCAAAAGCACATGCTAAAGTATTAGTCACCAGCCTGTGGTGCTATCAGGAGGAGGTGGAAACTTTAGGAGGTGCAGCCTAGTAGATGGAAGTTAGGTCTTTGGGGGTAGGTACCCTTAAAAGGGATAATTGGAATCCCAGTGCATTTCTCTCTCTCTCTCTCCTTGTCAGCCAAAATGCTTCTTCCACTAAATGCTTCCACCATAATGTACTGTCCCACCACAGGCCCAAAGCAACAGGACCAAGGAAGCATTGACTGAAACCTCTAAAACTATGAACCAAAATAAACCTTTCTTGCTTATAAGTTGAGTACCTCAAGCTAATACAGTCAAAAACCAGAAATTTAATAATTTAATACACTCATATCTCTCTCTAAATATATATATATACATTATGTATATATATATTGATTCTCTTTCTCACTGTCCCTCTTTTTTTAATTTATTTTTATTAGTGAATTACAGTTTAAAATAATGATGGGATTAGTTGTCACATATTCCTAGATGCACACAAATCAGCAATACAATTTGTTCAATATCCGCCCCCCTGCACCCCTCTAACCTCCCTCCTCCCATCCCCTGATCCCTTGCCTTTCTTCTATCCTATATATAGGTCTTATATCGTTCCTAAAAAAACCAAATACAGTAACATAATTCTTATACCTATGAAGAATATTTTTATATATATGGCTATAGTATATACAGTGACATTAATAACTTCTTAGAATTATAGAATATATTTTTTTAGACAAGGTCTTATTTGAGGTGGTTGCCCTTGAACTTGTGATCTTCCTACTTTAGTCTCCCAAGTTGCTAGATTACCAGGCAACACACCACCGTACCCAGTGACGTGCATGTCTTTGCTTACAGCCCATTAACCAGTACCAGTCAGATGGGCCCACTGAGCATAGCAAGGCTGGGAAGTGCATTCATACCACCCACACAGTAAACCGAGCTGGAAATGTCTGGGAACATCATGAAGATCACCAAACACGGAGAACCTCTGCAATCCTGTTACTGAAGTGTGGTCCACAGATGAGGCCTGCACATCCCCTGAGAGCTTATTGGAAAGGCAGTATTTCTGGCCCCTGCCCAGACCTAGGATGAGAATCTGCATTTTAACAAGCTGTCCAGTAAATTTCCATGAATATCAAAGTCTGAGAAACGCTGGCCGGGTCTACTGGGCGGTAGGGCAGCATGCTGCCTAAGAATGTGTCTCTCATCCTCCATCAGGGGTTTTAATAAGCATGCATCTTCCTGGGCCACCCTCAGAGACTTGGAATTGGTGGGTTACAGCCCAGGAATCTGCCCTAAGCTGACACTAATTCAGATGCAGTTATCTTCCTCCACCCACCTAGAGAAGATGCTCGCAAGTTTGTTCTGGATTTTTTTTCTATGAAGCAAAAATAATTTTGAAAGGACTAGACTACCACATATAAGAAAAATACTGGGCCTGGAACGATGGCTCAGCAGTTAACGGCACTTGCCTGGCATGCGGGGCGACATGAGTTCAAACCCGAGCACCACCAAGTACACAACAAAGTGCCAGAGCAATGAAAGCCACATGAAAAACTAAATAAGATTCATTCTCTCTTTATCTTTCTCTCTCACTGACCCTCTATCTTTAAAAAAAAAATTAAATACCTTGGGGAGTTTCCATTTACCTTCTTCCAAACTATAACTTAAGTAGGGAGAAGATAAAAAAAAAAAAATCATTAGTAACTAACTGTGTACGAGCTACTTATACACTTTTATCTCATTTACCACTTACCCCGACCCTACACATCAGCACATCATGATCCCTATTTCATGAGAAATCAAACTCCTTACACTTTAAGTAACTTGTTCAAAGACACACAGATCTGCCTGAAACCCAAGTTTATGTTCACTACAGGATCCATTTCCCAGGACCAGCATTCCTAGTCTAAGGAGGTACCTCGGCAGAACTTCTTCCCCGCTCTGAACAGCCTCCTGCATGGTCCGTTAACTTTCAGACTCTTGCCAAGGGCAGCCTGATCCAGATATGTCCGATTTCCCTGCATGCGTGTGGTAAATGAGCAATTTCAAGACAGGGACATAGAGAAAAATTCCTCATCTCCCTCGACTTTTATTCATCTACTGCTGCCATTTTCCTCTGCTGTTGACATTTTTCTGCCTGGTCCTTATATACACTCTGCTAAGATTGCCACCGCTACTGCTGCTGCTCTCAGGCCTTGTCATTCTGAAATAGAAGGGACTGTACAATGGACTGTGATAAAGAACCCTTGAGCCCATCCAATCCACCCTCCACATTCTATACATAAAGCAACTGAGGATCAGGGAGGTAAAGTGACTTGCAAACGGTAACCCAGCTGTTCTAGAAATCAGCAGTGCATTGGTGATAATACTTCTCCCCTGCTATCTCTCCAGACTAGAAGGAAAGAAAATGAGGTCTCTCATTCGGACCCTTCAACCTTCTTGACATCCATTAATTTCTGGGCTGTTAATAAATGTTGATATGCTTGATTTAGCCAACACTTGAAGTTTGCAGTCCCCAAAGACGCACAGAACATGCAGGAATTTTGGAGCCTCTGGGCCCTGGAAAAGCAAGCTGGGCTGGGCTGATCCTGGGCCTGGTTCTCACTTGGCCATCATCCTAAGCAGAGAAATCTGGCAGAGAGGAGTTTGCAGACCAGCTGTGATCCTGGTACAGGCAAGGCCACAGCAGGTGTCCCAGAGGTCTTGATTTTTCTGGCAAAGCCAGGCTTGCCATTCTCTTGTCCCTGCTGACACAATGACAATCTGGAGGCTTGTTATACCTGGAGCAAGATATCGCAATCCAGAACCATAAAGTTGAACAGGGCAGAAGAGTGAAGAATCCCGCCTGACTCTCACTTAACCTGGCATTTGCTATCTGGGAGGATCCCTGGCTCCCTGCCTCCTGGCCCTTCAGCACCAACGGAAGCAGGTGTGCTTTTTGCAAGTCTGGGCCTAGCCAGGTGTTAGCCAGCCAACTGCACTTGTGACTTGTAATGTTGGAAGGGAATTTAAAGGTCATACATTTGATCCTGACTTACTGATGAATAAAGGAAGGCTCAGACAAGAGCAACTTTCCTAAGGCCATGGAGAAGTTTATAGTAAAAGTCAGAATGAGGATGGAGATGAGGTTAGGAAGCAAAATACGTGTTTATAAGTATACACGTGCACGTACAATTCTGTATCTTTTTTTAAAAGAGAGAAGGATAGAGAAAGAGAATCATTTTTTTTAATTGAGTTTTTCACATGTCTTTCATTGCTCTGACATTTAATTGTGTACGTGGGGACTGGGGTTTGAACCCGTGTACTTGTGCGTGCCAGGCAAGTGCTGTAACCACCAAGCCACTGCTCCAGCCCCGCTTCTATATCTTTTTAAAGTTTACAAAGTTCTTTCACGGGTAATCAGGGATGACATCCAAAATGTTTTAACCATTTGGACACAGGTTCTAATGAATCGAGATGGACACCAGCTTATGGCCCTACAAACAATACGTCTGGCTCTCTGGGCAACCCTGAGACGTGAGCACTGTTATTATTTTCATCGTAAAGATGAGAAAACAGCTGGGCACTGTAATCCCAGTGATTTGGGAGGCTGAGGCAGAAGGATGGCAAATCCAAAGCCAGCCTCAGCAACTTAGCAAGGCCCTGAGCAACTGAGGGCCCTGTCTCAAAATAAAACATAAAAAGGGCTGGGGATGTGGCTCACTGGTTAAGTGCCCTGGGTTCGATCCCTGGCACTGAAAAATAAAGATGAGGAAACAGAGGCTCAGGATTGACATTTAGCCCTGTTCACCACCTTACATAAGATCTGTTTGGAGGCTGGAGCAGTTGCTCAATGGTTAGCTTGCTTGCCTGACATGCGTAAGGACCGTGGATCAAACCCCAACACCACAAATACAACTAAGAGTCAGAGAAACAAAAAACAGATGAAAAAAATAAAGGTGATTCTCTCTTTCACTCTCTCTCTCTTAAAAAAAAAAATCTGTGTTTGCCTGTTTGCAACCTACAGTGGTAGTTTAAGCAAAAAGAGTGGCTGTGCTTTATTATGAGGGCAAGGGTATGTCTCAGAGACCTCACAGCACAAATGCACCAAGATCACCAGGACTGGCACTAAGAATTGGAAAGCCACCAAAAGTCCAGCTAGCTGTCTCTCTGCAAGTCTGCTTATATCTTCTCTCCCTTCCTGCTTCTCTGTACACTTCCCTTCCATTACCTTTACCTCTGTCTCAGGTTCTTACAGCAACTCCCAGCCCCTCTCAAATCGAATTTTGTGGCCCAGCTGGAATTCCATGCCCTCCCGTAGTCCAGTCAATGTGGCTGAAGGGACAGGGCCATGATATATGAAAATGACTATCCATGATCACCCCCACTGGGGAGCAGACACACAGATGGGGGTAACATTGAGCCAGGCAGGTACCCCAAAGGTATCCCCTGTGGCCACATAGAACATGACATAGCTGGGCTCCAACCCTGGCCACTGAGCTCTTAGAACAGAAAACTCCTTCCATAGGACCACTGATCTCTCTGTTCCCCCCATCCTAAAACAAGGCTGCTTTATGTCACACATATCTTTGGAAGCCAAGGGATATCCCTCCTGCTCTAGGAAGACTTAAGCCAAAGGCTGAGATTCAGTTCCAGCAATGTGTGGGCCTCCTACATGCAGATGGAGGGAGTCCCCTGATTGATCCCTGAGAGTATTGATGACAGTGGAAAGAGAGACGAAGGAGGCAAAAAACCTGGCTTCAGTCATGGGGCCCCAGGCTCCAGCCTGCATCTTTCTTGCTGGTTTTCTGAGCTTCTAATTGGGGGCCGAAGTGTGGTAGCTGATTCTGGTGAGCACTTGATGGGGGACATCTGCAGGGAATCTCAAAATCAAAGAGCTGCTTGGAGCCAAGCAGGAAGCCAGGATCAGTGAGTCAGAGAAAAGCTGCACAAAATGCTGCTAGACTGAAAGGCAGAGTGTGAGACCACAGAACGACCCAGAAGGAGGAGAGAGGCTGAGCAGACAACAGAGGCCCGACGCACTGTAGGACACCTCCCTGCAGTGGTGGATGGGTCAGGGAAGATTGTCACATTGCAGGTGGGAATGGAAACCAACCAGTCTCTCTGGAGGCAGTTCATCAGCACACAGCAGTGTGTACCCGCACTCCCAGCTACTTGGAAGGCTGAGACAGGAAGATCACTGCCCACCAATCAGAGACCAGCCTGAGCAACATAACAAGACCCTGTCTCACCAAAAAAAAAAAGTAAAGAAAGATGATGATGACCCCAGAAGGTCCAGTGCCTAGAAAAGAACCTGATACATAGAAGAGACTCAGTTAAAAAAAAAAAAGAGAGAGAGAGAGAGAGCTGAATGAATGAGGGAGAGATGCAAGGGTGCTCAGCACAGTAGTAGATTAGAAACAACCTAATTGCCCATCATCTGGGGACTGGTTAAATTATGATATGCTTCTGTAAGAGAATACCTCACAGAGATCAAAAATGATGGCACAAGGGGGCTGGAGCACCGGCTCAGCAGTACAGAGCTTGCCTGGCAGGAGCAAGGACCCAGGTTCAAACCCACATACATAATGAAGTGTCAGAAAAATGGAGATCACAAGAAAAGATAAATAAAATTGATTCTCTCTCTTCAAAAAAACAAATGATGGCATAAACTCCTAGAACAAAACGTAGAGTGAACGTTCCAGCGTGTAGGCACAGGCAACAACTTTATCAACAGAACCCCAAAGGTCAGGAAATAATGCCAAGAGTTAACAAATAGGAAAACAGGGGCTGGAGCGGTGGCTCAGCGGTTACGGCGCTTGCCTAGCATGCCTGAGGACCCAAGTTCAAACCCCAGCACCACGTGCACAAATAAGTATCAGGGTAACGAAGCCTACACGAGAAACTAAATAACATTGCTTCTTTCTCTCTCTCACTCTCCCTCTCTCTTTAATAAATAAATAAATAAATATAAAATTAAAAACCTTCTGCATAGCAAAGGAAGCATAGGAATGTAAAGAAACCCAGCTCAGGAGGCTGAGGCTGGAGGATCACAAGTTCAAAGCCAGCCTCAGCAACTTGGTGAGACCCTAAGCAACTTAGTGAGACCCTGCCTCAAAATAAAAAAATTAAAACGGCTGAGGATGTGGCTCAGTGATTAAGCGCCCCTAGGTTCAATCCCTGGAACCAAAAAAAAAAGGCAACTTTGTGCGACCCTGCCTCAAAACTGGCTAACTGCCACACGAACCAACAGTGAAACCTGATTCGCTTCCAATAGTGCTTACTACGGTAATCCGTTTCTTATCAGTTCCTCTTTTTTTCATTTTTTATTGGTGCATTATAGTTGTACATAATGATGGGATTTATTGTTACCTGTTCATACATGCACACAATATAACAGTATCATGTGGCCCAACACTTTCGTCTTCCTACCTCCCACCCTCGGTCCCTTTCCTCTGCTGATCTCTCTTTGATCTTCATGAGATCAGCCTTTATCTTCTCTAGCTTCTGCCTAATCAGTTTCTTAGTGCCTTGGTAGCCCAGAGTCATCAGACACTTGAGGAAAGCCTTCAAGCACTGGGGACAGAAGCAATGAACTATCCTGATCTCCATTCTCCCATTTTCCCTTTTGATACTAGAATCTCAGGAATCTTTGTTGGGCATGCAGCTCTTCAGCTGAGGGCTATGCTTCCCAACCTCCTTTCCAGCTAAGGCAGTCAGAGGGGTGCCCCAACTTCCAAACTGTGTCTGTAAAAGAAAGCTGCTTGGGTCTGGAGTGGTGGCTCAGTGGTTGGAGAACATGCCTGGCATGCGCCAAGACAAATGTTTGAATCCCAGCACCATGTACACAACGAAGTGTTGGAGCAACAAAAACCACATGAAAAACTAAATAAAACTGATTCCCTCTCCTTTCTCTGTTCCTCTCTCTTTAAAAAATAAAATAAGAATTAAAAATAAATAAAAGGAAGCTGTTTGGCATTCATTGCCTCTATACCTTTTCTTCCAAGCTGGAGCATGGGTTTATTAGAGGTGAGCCAGTTTCCAGGACACCGAAGAGGAAAACACCTCAGGGCATGCAGGAGTAATGTGATAGAGGGAACCCAGGTCCCAAGTGACCCTTGGGGGACCAGCTACCCACTCTCCCAGACTGTCTTCTTCCCCTTCTGTCAAATGAAAGAAAAATAATGTTTCAGTGTTATGGGGGTGGGGTGGGAAATGGTGACATAGATGAATAGTTTATGCTTTGGAAGAAAATTCTGACCACACACAGTAACACGTGCCTGTGATCCCAGCAATTCAGGAGGCTGGGGCAGGAATAACACCATTTCAATGACAGCCTCTGCAACTTAGACCCTGTCTTAAAATAAAATATAAAGGACTGGTGTTGTAGCCTGGTGGTAAAGCATCCCTGAATTCAATCCCCAGTACCAAAAAAAGAGTAGAAAATAAATGAATATATGAAAATATTTCTCATTTAAAAAGAGAGAAGTAAGGCTGGAGAGGTAGCTCACTTACCTGGCATGCTCAAGGACTCAGGTTCAAATCCCAGCACCATGTACACAACTGTCAGAAAAACATGTTAATCTCCTCTTTAAGGAGAGAGAAAGAAGAGAGAGAGAGAGGGACCAGGAGGGGGATGGATATAGATAATCAATTGCCAAATGACTTCTGAGCACCAGTTATGTGCAGCAACAAGCATTTCAGCAGCTGTCAAGGAGTTGGCAATGGGATGGCAGCAACCACAGGGAGGGTGGGAGATGGCCACAGGCTGCAGCTAAGCCTGGGTGGCCCAGGGACCACCAGCAGCCTTTGCTTCCCTGCTAACTGGGCCTGTGACTAGGGATAGATTACAAGGCAAGTAAGGACTGTGAAGAACAGAAGCTGGAGAGACAGAGCTGCAGTCAGAACCAGGGAGAACTAAAACAAAAGCCACAGTGCATGGAAGAATAAAATTAATCAGAAAGTTAATTTAGAAAAAAAACTAAAACCTCAATTTTTATTCTTAACCTAGCCATAGTGCCAGTTGCTAGAGATACAGTATCCATGAAAACTGGCTAAGTCTCTATTTTCATGGAGTTAAAGTCAAGTATAAGGCAGGGGCAGGGAACAAGTAGAGATAATTAATCAACAAATATAGCAAGAAAAATATCAGATAGTAATAGTTAAGCCTCATCCAAATATCTCGTTATCTCACTTCAAAAAGTAAATGTCATGGGCTGGAGTGTTGGCTCAGGGCGGGAGCGGTGGCTCAGTGGTTGGAGCGCTTGCCTGGCCTGCACAAGGCCCCAGGTTTGAATCCCAGCACCACATACACAGCTAAGTGTCGGAGCAACAAAAACCAGATGAAAAAATAAAGTTAGTTCTCTCTCCCTCTCTCTCTCTTTCTCTATCTTCTTTAAAAAAAAAACAAGTAAACGTCGTGGAGAAAGAAAATATAATAAATATAATAAACATTCACGTACCTATTACCGCATTTAACAGTTCTTAAAATTTTGCCTCCCTATTTTTCTGCGACTATTATTGATGTTGATGTTTTTTAAATTAAAGTGCAAACATGATATTTTATCCCTGAATACTTCAGTATGCATCTCTGAAAATAAACTTTTTTTACTTAACCACATTATCACACCCAGTAAAACTTATAATAACTCTATAATATAACCAAATACACTGTCTCTATATAAATACATGAATTATTTCCATATATTTATATTATTTGGTTTTTCAAACTAGGGTCCAATCAGCATCTGGTTGTTTTTACTTTTAAGTGTCCTTATGTCTCATTTACATCTATACATGTAATTCCAGTGTCAATGTGTTACTAAATGTCATGTACCCAGAAGAGGAAGCATCCTAGCCAGACCCAGCCCAAAAAAAACCTGGTCTAATTGTGGATAGCAAATGGGGTAGCCTGGTCTCCTCCCACAGTTTCTCTCTTTTCAACTTTCTTATATAATTCAAAAAGGCAAATGGATGTAATGGGAAGAGGACAGGCAGACAATGGCTCAACTCTGCAGCTGTGTGACCTTGGGCAAGTCATTTCCCCTCTTTGAGCCCCAGTTTCTTTATGTGTAAGATGAAATAATCCATTTGTGGTAGTGTTGTGAGGCTGACATGAATTAATTTATCCAGCATGCCATTCACAAGGCTTGAAATTGCTACGAAACCCATTTCCTTTCTTCCTGAGCACAGCTCTAGACTACATTTCCCACCCTCCCTGGAAGGTAGATGAGGGCAACTGCTCAAGCTTTAGCAAGGGAATGTGAGAAATGGTATGCTGTGTGAGCTATTTCCAGGCTCAGCCCAACACCCTCTACTCTCATGGCAACCCTTGAAATGACCTGTGGAAACTGGCAGGACCTCTACACGTCGGGATCCCTGAATGACCATGTGGAGTAGAGCCCACGTTGCCAATGAGGAACACCTGACTTGAACTTCATGCAAACAAGAAAAAAAAACCTGTACACTGTGAACCCATGAGGTTTTAGGGTTTATAGCATTAGCCTTGTATTAACTAACACAAAGCTATATGTGAGATGAAGTCATTTCTTAGACAGAAAACCCAGATTTTATTTAAACATGGTAGCTTTTGGAAAGTCAAATAGGGAAACATATATCGATTGGGGGGAACATTTCAATTTTAATGATAAAACTTTATTTTATCAAATTTACAGCACTTTTTCACATTTTTACATAGATGTGCACATCAATGTGCAATCGATGCCTGCACATGTACGAAACTGGTCACAGCTCTCCATCTTGTCATCCTTTCCCTTAAAGCATGTGCATTGTTGGTACTATGGGTGCTGGGTTTAATTGCCATGGCTTCAGAAAGCTTGCATGCTGACTTGTTCCTCAAATGAAGTTATTATTTACTAGAAAAAAAGGAAACAGAGCAGCTTCACATATGATAGCAATCTACTTCTCAAAAAGATTCAAAGGATCTCTTCCAATATGCATAACATGAAATTTCTGAGTGATAGGAGTGTTGCTTTTCTATTTCTTAGAAATATATTAGCCATTGGAGGTGTAGGGAAGGGGATGGGGAGGGGGAGGGTATATGAAGAACTCATAGGAGTCTGGAGATT
>PVKS010036507.1:0-19296 GCA_004027875.1 Aplodontia rufa | reverse complement strand
CCTCCTATTCCCTGGTCCCTTGCCTCTGATGATTGCCCCTTGAAATTGATTGTGTGGGAATTATTTCATTTCCTAGGGGCACAAAATTTTTCTCTCCTGAAACTTAACTCTCCCTTCTTTCCCTACTGTTCTTTCTCCCCTCTCCCTGCCTGCTTTCTCTACTCTACTAAACTTCCTTTAGTTCTTCTATTGATTTGTATTTGTGTGTTTCTTTATAAAATCTTATTCCTCCATCCCCCTTTCTTTTATTGTACTCTAGCTTCCATAAACGAGAGAAAACAGGACTTTTGAGTTTCTGAGTTTGGCTAATATCGCTTAGCATGATATTCTCCATTTTCATCTATTTGCCAGAAAATGCCATAATTTCATTTTAATAGCTGAGTAGAATTCCATTGTATATATATGCCACAGTGTCTTAATCCACTCATCTAGTGACCAGCATCTGGGTTGAAGCCATAATCTAGTTATTATGAATTGTGCTTCAATCAACACTGAGGTTACTATGAGACTGTAGTATGATGATTTTAGATCCTTTGGGAAGATCCCCAGGAGTGGCATAACAGGGTCACATGGTGGTTCCATCTCTAGTTTTTTGAGGAATCTCCATACTGCTTTCCAAAGTGGTTGAACTAGTCTGAAGTCCCACCAACGACGTAGAAGTGTTCCTTTTTCCTAACAACCTTGCCAGCATTTATTAATGCTTGGGATCTTGCCATTCTAACTGGAGTAAGATGAAATCTTAATATAGTTTTGTTTTGCATTTCCCTTATTGCTAGAGATGTTGAACATTTTTCATATATTTATTGTTCCTTTGTGCTTCTGTTGAGAATTTTGTTTAGTTCTTTAGACCATTTGATGATTAGGTTATTTATTATTTTTTGGAGTTAAGCTTTATGAGTTCTTTGTATATCCTGGATATTAGTCCCTTATAAGAGAGGGAAGCTGGTTCAGATTTTCTCTCAATCTGTAGGTTCTCTCTTCATATTCTTAATTGTTTCCTTAGCTGTGCAGATACTTGTAGTTTAATGGTATCCCACTTACTGACTTCTGGTTTTATTTCTCAGCAGTGTTATACCAAACCTTTACAGAAAAATTAAGATAACTGTTTCTTAAGTTATTCCATGAAATTGAAAGGGACAGAACATTCTCAAATACTTTTTATGAGGCAATCATAATCTTGATACCAAATCCCAACAAAGATGAATCAAGGAAAGAAAACTACAGACCAATATCCCTAATGAACATAAACGCAAAAATAGTTAATAAAATTTTAGCAAATTGCATTAAAAAGCACATCAAAAGATAAAACACTATGATCCAGTGGGTTCAATTAAAAATGTAAGGTTGATTCAACATATGCAAATCAATAAATGTGATTCATCACTTAAGCAAAATTAAGGACAAAAATCACATGATCATCTCAACTGATGCAGAAGAGGTCTTTGATAAAATCCAACACCCTTCATTTAAAAAATACTGGAGAAGCTATGGATCAAAGGAACTTACCTTAACATTGAAAAGGCTATTTATGACAAATTCATAGCCAACATCATAATAAATGGAGAAAAACTGAAAGCATCTCCACTAAATTCAGGAATACAAGGCTGTCTACACCTACCACTCCTTTTAATTTTGTCCTCAAAACATCAGCCAGAACAATCAGGCAAGAAAAGGAAATCAAAGGGATACAAATAGAAAAAGAATAAGTCAAACTATCTTTCTATATCTAGAAGAACCAAAAAACTCCACCAGAAGACTTTCAGAACTTATAAATGAATTTTGGAAAGTGTTAGGTTACAAGATCAACACCTATAAATCAATAGCTTTCCTATACTCCAACACTGAAATAGCCAACGAAGAATTCTGGAAAATCATCCCATTCACAATAACCTCAAAATAAATAAAATAAAATAAAATACTTGGGAGTTAATCTAATCAAAGAGGAAAAAGAACTCTACAACAAAACTATAGAATACTGAAGAAAGATATTGAAGAAACCTTTAGAAGATAGAAAGACATCTCATGTTCTTGGATAGGCAGAATTAATATTGTTAAAATGGCCATACTACCAAAAGCACTATACAGATTTCATGCAATACCCATCAAATTACCAATGTCATCCTTCACAGAATTAGAAAAAACAAATTTTAAATTCATTTGAAAAAATAAGATACCCACAATAGCCAAAGCAGTTCTAAGCAAGAAAAGTGAAGTAGGAGGCATCACAATATCTGATCAGAAATTATAAGACAGTGTGGTACTAATGAAAACAGCATGGTACTGGTATCAAAATAAACATGAAGACTAATGGAATAGAATAGAACAGAGACAAATGCACAAACCAATAACCTTCTGATATTTGACAAAGGAGGCAAAAATATATCCTAGAGAAAGGACAGCCTTTCATCTTTTTGCAGAAAAATGAAAGTAGATCCTTATCTACCACTCTGCACAAAACTCAAACTGAAATGGATCAAAAATTTAAGAATCATATCATACCAGAAGCCTTCAAATTGCTAGAAGAAAACATAGGGTCAAAATTACATGATATAGGAGCTGGCACCAACTTCCTTAACAAGACCCCCAAAGCACAAGAATTATTTTATGAATAGTGCAACATATTCTTACATATTGAAAGGATTCATTGCTATACATTCATACATGCATACATAATGACAGTGTAACTTGAAACCCGTCCTTATCTAGGATCTCTCTGCCTTCATTCACTCCTTCACCCCCCCCCTCAATCTCTTGTCTCCACTCTCAATTGTCCCCTATTACAGATATAAGCATCCACATACATATATATTAATTTTTAAATTTTCAAATTTCAAATACCTGAATGAGTATTATTTGACTACTCAGGGGATTCAAGTGTTCCCTACAGTGTTAATAACTCCCCATTTCTCTCCCTCCCCTCCTTCTTCCCCCCACACCTACATAGCTATAGTTCCCCCAGATTATACCTTATTTCAAATTTGGTGGGTCTATTAAATAAATCTGAGTAACTTTCATTCTTCCCTAGGTTTTACTCCAGCTTCCACATGCAAGAGCAGACATTTAACACTTAAATCGCTGTGTTTTGCTTGTTTCACCCAGCATGATTTTTTCCGTTTCCATCCCTTTACCTGCAACAACAATGATATCGTTTTTTCTTTCTTTTTTTAAAGAGAGAGGGACTCTAGAGAGAAAGAATCAATTTTATTTAGTTTTCATTTGACCTTCACTGCTCCAACATCTCATTGTGTAAGTGGTGCTGGGATTTGAACCTGCGGACTCGTGCATGCAAGGCAAGCATTGTTACCTCTGAGCCACTGCTCCTGCCCCAGTATCATTCTTTCTAATAGCTGAGTAGAACTCAATTGTGTGTGTGTGTGTGTGTGTGTGTGTGTGTGTGTACACACATACCATAGCTTTTGGATCCATTCATCCAGTGAAGGGCATTTGGGTTGATTCCATTATTTACCTATTGTAAATTAAATTGCTATAAACATTGATGTAGCTGTGTCACTGTAATATGCTGATTCTAGCTCTTCTGAGAAAATATTCAGGAGTGGGACAGCTGGTTTGAAAGGTGGTTCCAACCCTAGTTTTTTGAGGAGTCTCCACACTGCTCTCCAGTGTGGCTGTACAAGTTTGCAGTCCCACCAGCAGTGCGATAGAGTTCCTTTCTTCCCACAGCCCCTCCAGTATCAGTTATTGTTGGTATTCTTCATCTTTGCCATTCTGACTGCAGGGAGATGAAAATCTTAATGTAGTTTTGAATTGCATTTCTCTAACTGTTAGTGATATAGAACACTTCCTCATATATTTATTGGCTTTTTGAACTTCTATGAGAAAATTCTGTTTAATTCCATAACAAATTTATTGATGAGATTGCTTGTGTTTTTTGGTATTACATTTTTTGAGTTCTTTGTATAAGAATTATTTTCAAATATCCACATTATTGTCCTGACTCTAAAAGTATGTTCCAGAGTCTACTGGTAAGATTTCTGAAGTTGTGCTAGTGTCGACCTTTCCCAAATTTTGAGATACCATTAGTCATTGATATATTCTCCCAATAAATTCTACCTTGTACTTGGATTCTGTTACCTTTTACTTAAGCTACCTGAAATGTAAAGATTCTGTCCTGCTATTGGCCTTTTACTTATAACATTTATGCATTTCTTAAAACATTTAAACATTTTTAGTAGTTGAATTAATTTTCAGTTATTAAAAATGCCCATAATTTATAGTTTTTGTCTTAATCAAAATCATCTTTTTTTTAAGAGAGTGTGAGAAAAAGAGTCATAAGATTTTACAAATTTCTTCATCTGGTTTTTTATTTTCTGACACTTAATTGTGTTTGTGGTGCTTTGGTATGAACCGTGTCTTCGTGCCTACTAGGCAAGCTCTGTACTGCTAAGCCATGTCTCTAGCTCCCCAAGATTATCCTAATAGTAAACATTCTAAAATTCATCTGTAATATTACATAGAGCAGTAGAAATGAGAATTTCTTACAAAAGATAATACATAAGAAATAAATGTTCTAAAACTTTGGAATAGGAACTTTTAAAAAAACTTGAAACTTATATGTACATCTACTTAAGAAAAGAAAATCTATTTTTTTTTAAGAAAATCTATTTTGTCAGTAGAAATTCTCTTGGGTTTTAATACCCAGTTCTCAGAGAATATACTTCTTTTTCTTTTTCAGTACAGTTTCCTTTCATTGGTACTATAGGAAAAATTATATTTGATGCCTAAATGTTGTGTTTAGCTATGCAGTGTCCCCCAAAATTCATCTGAGGCAATGTAAGAAAGCTTAGAGTTGAAATTATTGGGTTATGAGAGTCTTAATCTAATTGGCACAATAATCCCCTGAGAGGAATTAACTGGGTGGTAACTGTAGGCAAGTAGGGTGTGGCTGGAGGAAATAAGTCATTGGGGGTGTGCCCGTGAAGTTTGTGAGTGTAGTATGCTTTCTGGTGCCAAGATCCCAACTCCTTTCCTCTGCCATACTCTTCTGCTGTGATCTTTTTGCCTCATCTTTGACACAGGGCAATGGAGAATAATTTTATGTACAAGTATAGCAAAAGTTTTTATATAGAATTAAATCAATCGAGAAAACAATGTACAAATGCTAATCAATTTATAATGAGTTTACATTGTTAAACCCATCATCATTTGAAAATTCTGTTAACAAAAACCAATCTATGGGACATCATAATTCAGCATAGCCAACATTAAATGAGTTCAGAGTATTACGTTAGACCACATTTGGGATAATAAACACACTATCTATTTTATTAAAAAGTGTTGAATATTTCATATTACGTCGAATTACTTTTTTAATGAAAGTGGAAATCAGTGGTTTTATGGGTACTTATTTGTGCCATCATAAAGACAAAAAATTGTAAGTCAAATCATCTTGAATCTGAATTCATCTTTAACTCTATGGAGAGAACATTAAAATTCTCTTAAGTATTGCAAGTAATTATTTCAGTAAGTGAAAATAAATGGAAAGAAATAATGTTCTCTTATATTGTCAAATTCAATATTGTAAAATTCAATCCTTTGAGATGGACTTGTAAAGTTAATATATTCTCAATATAAAATGAACATATGCTTTACTGTTCTTGTTCTTTTCTTATACTCTTGTAAAAATATAAAATAAATCTGAAATTCATTTGGATAAAATTCAACATACAAGTTATCAAAAAACTGTGTCAGGAGTGAAGACTCTACCAATAATACACTAAAAATAAAGCTCAGTGATAAACATTGAATTTCAAACACTGGTACAGATAAATCAGTGGAGTAGAATAGATGGTAGTGCACATGGGGATTTAATACGTGATGGAATTATCCTATATTATTCAGAACATTTACAGTTACAAGCGAAAGGAATCCAGTTCAAACCAGTTGTTTTGGTCTGATAGTCTGCATCCCTCCCCCTCATACTCTTAGATTGAAACCTAATCTCTAATGTGATATAGTATTAGAAAGTAGGGTGCTGGAGAGACAATTGGATCATGATGGTATAGCCTGCATTAATAGTATCTGTATCCTTTTTTAAAAAAATAAAAATAAAAAAGTCCCAGAGAGCAGCCCTGCCCTTCTATCATCAGAGGACACAGAAAGCACAATTATGAACTAGGTGATGGATCCTTACCAGAAATCAAATCCAAATCTGCTCTGCCCTTGATCTTAAGACTTCTCAGGCTCCAGAATGGCAAGAAATAAATTTTTGTTGTATATAACCTACCTAGTCTATGGTATTTTGTTATATAATTCTGAGTGGATTATGACACTTGTTTAGGTAAAGGGGAAACTACATTGGTTAACGGAACCATACCATGCAAATATAAGATTTGCCGCTGCGACAACAGAAATCAAGAATTCTTCTTTCTGCAACAATCCCTAATGATTGTTACATTGCCTGGCCTATAGAAAACAAACAATACATATATCTTAACTGAATGCACAGTTTAAAGACCATTCTGGAATCCAGAATTAATAATGAGAATGGAAAATTCAGTGGTAGGTATAAAGTGATACTTGATTCTCAGTCTCAATTATGAGGCTAGAAGAAAGGTCATGCCCAAAATTGTTAATGCCTCAGAGAATGTACAATACTGGAAATAGAAGAGAAGAAAACCAGATAAATTCTGGGTCACACAGCCATCCCTCTTCTGGGTATTTTCCCAGAGGAGTTAGAATCTGTACATTACAGAGACACAGCAAAATCCATGTTCATAGCAGCTCAATTTACAATAGCTAATTTATGGAACTAACCCAGATGCCCCTCACTGGATGAATGGATGAATGGATATCCACACACATACACACACATGCAATGGATTTCTACTCAGCTATTAGAAACAATAATATTGAATCTATTGAAGGTAAATGGATGGCATTGGAAGAAATTATGCTGGGCGAAGTTAGCCAAACCCAAAGTGTCAATGGCCAAATAGTTTTCCTCATTTGTGGAGGCTGGATCAAAACTCAGGCTTGGGAGTAAGGTAGACAAACTCCTGTATTAGATCCATACAACAAAAATGCAAAATGTTAATATTTATGAGATACAGTTGCAAGATACTTTATAAGATATTTGAATAAGCTGTGCTGCATACCTGTATAAAAACGTAAATGTTTAATCCTATTGTCAAATATTTTGAAGAATAACAAGAGATTATAGGAAGACAGAAGGGGAAATGTTAGAACTGAGATACAGCAAGGTACATTTCAAGCAGTTATAAATGGCACTGTATATACTATAGCCATACATAAAAAATGTTCTTCATAGGTATAAGAATTATTTCACTGTATTTGGGTTTTTTAGGGACAATATAGGACCCAGAAGAAAGGCAAAGGATCAGTGAACGGGAGGAGGAAGGTAGAAGGGTGTGTGTGGGAGGGGGATATTGAACATACTGTATTGCTGACTTGTGTGCATCTAGGAATATGTGACAACTAATCCCATCATTATGCAAAGCTATAATGCACTAATAAGCAAAATAAATTGAGAAAAAAAGAAATAGAAAAAATGGTAATGTAAGAAAAAAAATTAACTAGAGGATAAGTTATAATTACAGAGGTATAACAAACTCACAATGCTGAATGTACATATAAATATCAGCTGCAATGAAAATAAAGGTCAACATTACAAAAAAAGCTATCTGGCTATTTAGTTTAGTTTTTTACTAGTAGTTAAATGATATTGTCTTTTGTTTACTGCATTGAGGATTACAATATGCATTGTAACATATTATAACTTACAAATTTAATATTGTATAAACTTAGCATTTGAAATATAAAAACCTTAGCATAAAAAAATTCTAAAAACCTTAGCATAAAAAAATTCTGGTTCAGATTTGGGATACATTTTGGGAGAGGATTGTAGTGGGAGATACAAATCTACAGGAGGAGCACAAGGTGTGATTTTTGAACTGGCAGGAGTGAAGTATGGTTTAGAAATAAAGATCTCATTTTTAAGTCAAATGCATTCTGTTGAGAGAAAAAACTACTCAGATGTAAAAAGGGAATTTTTAAAATACCTAATATTTATTAACTTTTTGCTGTTGTCTGGAGAACTTTCTAAGGAATTCAGTCTGACTCCAGAGCCCATGGATATAACATTCTATACTGAACCTAACTGTGTATGAATAAATTTGAAATGAAAACTAAATTCCTTAATTTCCAAAACTGAATATTCTATTGAATAAATAAAAGTTGTTCAAAAACAATTAAATACATCATACAAATTAACATCAGGAGAAAAAATAAAATTTTGCTTTACATCACAAGGAAATACTTTTTTTTATGTTTTGAAGAAGCATTAAGTAGATTTTGCTGCCCTTGTGTCAGAGAAATATGAAATAAAGTCTTGGTCTAGATTAGGCAAATTTCAAAAATAAATATGATGGCAATAAGTTCTGTGCTTGCATCATGTCCAGGAAGACATCCAAAATGGCAGGCAGAATTAACAAGGAAATGTGAAATTAGATCACCACATAATTCCTATCCACTTTAATTAGGAAAGAATATCACTGATGGCATCATAAACAATAGAGAAGATAACACATAACCAATTTCAGGAATAATTATTGATTTATTTCTCTTGCATGGCACAGAAATAGACTAAAATTATTCTTCTTTGATGAGCTACATTACTACTATTACTAGTATGTATATAATAGTGACGAGAATGGAATGGCATGGTTAAATAAAATCTCTCAAATGACAGAAGAGAGAAGAAGATTTAGAGTGAGAAAATAGAATAATTTGAACACTCAGCAAACTAAAGAAATTAAAATTTTTCTTTTTGCTTGCTAAGCAATTCCACTGATCTAATTGACTCCACCTACATTCTTTCAGTTGGTTTATTTCATTTTTTGAGGTTAACTTTGCAGTCAGCGGTTTTTCAATTTCTGTTTCAGCTTAAGTGCACTCAATATTTTTAAATGGTCAACTCTAAAGTTATTAAAAACATTTGATTTTATTATAAATAGCCAAATGCTTGTGTATGTGCATACAAACACATATGTGCATAAATGAAAAAAGAACAAAAGACATATAAAAGAAAGAGAAATCTTAAGAGTTAGAATGTGTGTTAAGAAGCCTAACTGTTGATATTGCTATTTAAGTTTATTTTAAATTTATATTAAATTTGTTAATAATTTTTCTAAGTTATTTTGCAATAATAAGCAACATTGGCATTTTAGCAGCAACAATCTAATGACCACAAAGATTTTTTTCTGCTCATGTTAATTATACTTCAGCCTTGGCTTCCTTTCATATTGTCTTCATTGCAAGACCCAAAATTAAAGAACAGCTCCATCTTGTTCTCACAGTAGAAAAAGAAGGCCAATATCATAATACTTATAAAGCTTCACTCAGATGTTATGTATCATTTTTATTCATATTGCACTGGTCAGAGCTGTTCACATGTCCAAGTCATCCTATAAGTGGGGCATGACTCTCTCTCTTAGGGTGGGGCACTGGACAATACTACATTCATGTACTCTTTTCCAGGTACAGGAGCAAATGATTAGGAATAACCATGCAATCTCCCATAAAGTCCTTGTCAAAATTTTATTTCCTCTAAATTCTACTAAGATACATTGTAGAGTAGCTTAGAATGGGACTAGTTTATTTTCCTCCATTAAAAGCATGACATTGGGCCTCCTTATTCTGTTAACTTGTAACTCAGAAGGATAACAGAGAAGGAAAGGAAGATCAATAACAGAAAAGGAAAGGAAAACCAATATCCAAAAGTTTTTTAGAGAACTTTTTTTCGAAAAGCAAATACTTCTCTTGCTGCTAGTTTGGTATCAGTTGCCATGATCTATTGAATGAAATATTCCATATTATATAAATAGTTATATAAATAGTTGGATTAAGCATCAGGAGAATAACTCTCAGCCATATTGATTTTTCTGTCTTTTCCTAACAGTGAAGCGAGTCTACTGAAAATAGTGCAAAAAAACAGCTATTAAACCAAGCTGCTATGAACATTTATTATGGGCTTTTTGTGAATATAAGCTTTAACCATTATGAAATTACAAATTAAAACAACAATGGGAAATTCCTATATATCTACTAAAACATTTATAATTAAAAATAGTGAAATTATCAAATTCTGATAGGTATTCAAAAGATCTAGATCTCACATGCATTGCTAGCAGCGATGTAAAATGGTACAACTACTGGAAAAAATTCAGGCTCTTTCATATAAAACCATGTGACCTGTCAATTCCATTCATGCATATTTCTCCCAAAGAAATTAAAGCTTATGTTCCCAAAAAGCCAATAATAAATGTTCATAACAACTTTATTGATATAAACCAAAACCTAGAAAGAAATCTTTCAATAAATGAACAATTAAATAAATTGTGGTACATCCATTCAAAGTTAAATCAAATTCTTATAATTTTTAAAATCTCAAATTTAATATGATTTTTTTAATGTCTTAAGCACTATAAAAATTGGACTTTACAGTGTCTGCTTAGTATATACTAAACCGAGTACTATGATCACCGTGACTTGAAGAAAAATCAGATAATCTATAAGAATACAGCTTAATTGAACCTATGAGAGAATTTATGCTTCGGCACAACTGAACATCTTGAAATCTAAGGAAAAACAGGTACTTTCAGGGAAAGATAGGACACATCAGCTTATCTAGGGAAAAAAACAGAAAGGAAATGGGTTGGCAATCAAATGGCTAAGAATTCAGTCAAATATTTAATAAATTATTGAGATCTGAGTGTGGAATAGTATGAGCGTATAGAGCCTCTAAAAGCACAAAAGTAGTTTGCCTTCAATTACATATTTTCACATAGTTCATCATTTCTTCCACCGTATTGGCCTCCCTTGTGGTACAGACTTGGTGGGGAATGACCTACACTGTGGTAAAACAGAAAATCCTACTGTATCCTTCCCTATCAATAAAAACCTAAGCCACAAAGCAAAGGTCAGCAAAATATCCTGTCAATGATACACAGGTGAATAATTGCAGCAGGAAGAGACCTCAACACATCTGCAGTTTTCTGTACTTCTTGGAGGAAGGAGGAAAGACTCCTGGTCTCAGACATTTGAGAATCCTTATGACTTGGGGCAGTAGTATCTCTAAGAAAGCTACAACCCCAAGAAAGAGGGACATTAAGCCTGCCCAAGATTAAGGATCATCTGAGACAATAAAAGGCACGAAAATCCATCTTCCCTTTTTTCTTCCTTCCCACTTATCTCAGGTCAACTACTATGTTAACAAGCACAGAGTAATTTTAAAAATCATTTTATCATGGAGAGAGGAACAAGAACATGAAGAGAGATCTTCTGAGACATGCAGTACTTATACATGTATTGATTAATTGATTTCTTTGCCTTCCTATTAGCAAGTTGTAAGATATACACATATAGTACTCTTAACTTACAAGTAGACTCAATTGTATTCTTGCTCTAAAGGATTATACACTGGTTGGCTTTGTGAGATATTAAACTGATCTAGTGTTATTCATTGAAACCTATCCTTATTGCCACAAATTTCTGGCTCTTTCACAGGGCCTTCCCACCCAGACCATTGAGGTAGAGAGTTTATATTTTTATTATTGTTTTTTAAGAACTTACTTCTTTGACTACAGCCATAGGCTTTGAAGCCAATTGTTGATAACAAACTTGCACCTGATGGGCAACTTGAACACTTGACTGAATTTTCCATTTGTACCACCTCAAAAGTATTATCATACTAGTCTCTGGTTCCAAAGAAGGCAGACTTCCTGGACTGTTCTGAATTGGAATCTCTTGGCCTACTGGGCACATAAAATCCTGCCAAATTAGACCTGCATTCCCAGACTCCTGATATATAAAAAATATAAAAAGATACAGAGTTGCATATTGGATACCTCAGACCTTCTTTCATATCCACTGATAGCAAATGTTGCTTACTTTTCTCTGATCTTAGCAAGATTTCTTTGAATAAACAGAAACGGAGTAGAGATGATAGTAAGGAAATGAGACCAGGAAGCTAACTTTTAAAGCAGCTCCCACAGGAATAAACAGGGAGTTTGCCTTAGAAATCTTTTTCATGAGTTGTATATTTGTATTTGGTCTGTTTATTTTTTCTTGATAGTCAGGTTGACCAAAATTAGAAATATGAGAATTAAATGCTTGTTCTCATAGGCAAACATAGGCTTATCATTTAACAACTTATTTTTCACATATTTCTAGCATATATGATTTCAATAAAAAAGTCAATAATCACATTTAACTTTATATATCTAGGAATATCATTCATGTACTAAGTAAAATCCATAGAGACTAGCAAATGAGAAGATGAGTTAACGGTTAAACATACTTTGAAAAGAGAATAGGTAAACATCAGGCTAAACCACAATATCCACTAAATTTTAAGTTTTCAATTATGCAAATATTTCAACAAAATATTGGGAATTATAATCTAGAGCTTACATATTAATCAATATTAATATAATAGTTAATCCTGATTAATATGATTGTTATAATTATATAACTTTGTACCATATTTAAGTTTTACGGGGGTTACATCTGAGACAATTGGACACAACAGTTTAAAAGATTAGTGGTTTCTACACTTTGCTGAACATTAGAATTACCTAAAGATCTTCAAAAATTGCTAATATCTGACTCCCAAACCTACTCATTTTTAATTAATTAGATTAAGTTCAAAATAAGCACTGATATTACTGGAACATTTCCAGATAAACAGTTTAGCAGGATCCAAAGGACACAAGAATCTGAAGCCTTGAATTAAATTCACTTTGCTTATCTATTGCAGCAGTGTCTTGAGCAAGTTGGTTGATCTCTCCAAACATTTTTATTTGTCTGTAAAAGGAGATGCCAATCATACATTTTCTATATCACTAATAGAAAATTTTTTATAATATATTAGTTCATTTCAGTTGTACATGAATATTGGGGTTCATTTCAATAAAATTATACATCTGCATAGTAAAATGTGCTCCAATTCAATACTTCCATTTACATTCCCTTTCCCATTCTCTGTTCCCTTTTCTCTACTGATCTTACTTTTGTTTATTTATGGCACATTTTAAAATTTGTGAATTACGTATATGTATAAAGGTGAAATTCACTGTGGTATATTCCTATACATATACAGAAAAGTTTAGTCAGATTCCACCATTCTTTCCTTTTTCTGTCTCTACTCCTCCCCATCAATCCCTTTCCTAATCTCTCTTCTATTTTCATGGAATTATCCTCCCGTTCTTTCTTTCTTTTCTTATTCTGGTCTAGCTTCCAAATGAGAAAAACAGTTGATGCTTGGCTTTTGAGGTCTGGCTATTTTACTTGGCATGATGTTTTCAAGTTTCATCCACCTACCAAAAGATGTGATAATTTTGTTCTTTTTTACGACTAGTAAAACTCCATTGTATATATATATCACATTTTCTCTGTCCATTCCTTTGTTGATATGTACCTAGACTGGTTCCCTAGCTTGGATATTGTGCATTGTGCTGCTATAAATACTGATGTTGCTGCATCTCTCTAATATGAAAATTTTAGATTTTTTGGATATATACCAAGAAGTGGGATAGCTGGGTCATATTGTGGTTTCAACCCTAGGTTTCTCAGGAATGTCCACATTGCTTTCCAGAGGGTTGTATTAATTCACAGTCCCTATTATGGAGATTAAAGGATATCATGTTATAAGTTATCAAGTTTAATATGAAGTGATTAATAAACATGGGTATAAATATGTGTGTATATGTAAATATATGTACACACACACACACACTTTTTTTTCAGGCCACAGATATGAAGTTCAAATGAGATAATGCATGTGAATCTGCTCTGAACACTATTAAGGCTTATACAAGTATAAATGTTACCATTATTACCTTTTTAAAAAAGCCACAATCTGAAAAACTTCATGGAAGAATAAGACCAAAAGAAAATGTAGTATTATAATGACTGCATTATTTTAATTTTCTTTTGGCCCTCATGCTCACCTTTACTTTGCTCCAATTCTACTACATTCTGTTTGAAGGATAATAAATTGACTGACAAATTATTAGGGAAAAGTCATCTTAAGAGAGAACTTTTAAAATTTATATTTTTCCCAGAGCTACACCTAGGAAAACACATCTTTCTTAGTTAGATTCCAGTGGTTCCCAAGACTGGCCATATGAGCAGGTGGTACAATCTGAGAAATGCCAAGAGGCCCCCTGTGCCAAGAATATCTTACCTTAGGAGCATTCCTGGAATTCTCATCATTAGAAACAAAACAGAGTCCTTTTACAATGCACAGGGCTAGCAGTTTGGTTCAATAATAGATTACTTGCCTAGTATGCAAAAAACCCCAGGTTCAATTCCCAGCACCACAATATAAGGAAATAAATAACAATGAAATAAAATGCACAGAGGCATTAGTATATCATTGACTTATATGACCATTTGAATAGAAGTGGATAAAAAATAATTTGACATAATTCATGGTGGAATAAACAGTGTGCTACAATCTCATCTTTGTTCTGATGAAAATGTAATTTTTATTATAAGACAATAATTAATCAACCTCCTTACCTGAAATCAAGTAAGACATACATTATTGGCTATTGTGCCCACATTTGGTTCTCACAGGCTCTTAGCTAACCACACTTGTAGTTTGGGGGAAATCCTTGTTTTTATCAGCTGGAGAAAGCAAAAATTTCAGATTTTAACCTAGAAAAAAATTAAAAAGAATACAAATTTGCAAATAACCATCAATCAATGGGTATACAAGATCATTTGCAATTTAAATTTCAAAATGAAGAAAATATTGTTGAGGGGCACTAATTTGATGTTATAGGACCATCTTTTAAAATTATTTTTCATGCTTGTTAACACGTTTTCCTCATATTACATACAATCCTGGAAAGCAAAGGCAAAATTCTTGGACTTTTTAGTTCTTGACCTTCATCCCAAAGTACTTGTCTCTGAAAGTCCTTCAAAAAGATAATTTGAATCCAATTTAAAGAACCTTTTTGTTTACATAAAGAAGTCTATGGTGGGAGACTCCTTCCTGTATTCCTTGACCTACCCCAAAACTGCATTTATTCTAACTTAAATGCTACTTTGGCTAATAATGCTGTGCACTTAAAACTCCTTTTAGTCTTTCAGGCTGCCATCATCTACAAAGTTAACTGAAGAATCTGGTATTCCTCCAAGTGATAGGTTTCCACACCATGTATATCTAGTAGTATTAAATAGATAAAACACAGTATTTTTTAATTCAGGAGACATACGCTACATGGGGTTCACTGTTCTTCAAGTGTTCAAGATGCAGAACAGATTCCTCTACCATCAGACTCACGTGATGAGACAAAGCTAGTGATCCTCAAAATCCTGCTGGCTCTTTAGTCTACAGAAATTCACAATAAGGAAATCATAATTCAACCATAAAATTTCTTTCACAAGCAACTATTTTTCCTTTGAGAAAAAGTTTTTGTGTTTATTATGAGAACATGTACATGACTAAATGACTGATTATAATAATGTGATCATATGATTTAAATTGTTTATCAAAATTTGGTGTTCAAGGGCTGGAGTGGTGGCTCAGCGGTTTCAGCGCTTGCCTGGCAAGCACAAGGACCCGGGTTCAAACCCCAGCACCATGTACACAACTAAGTGTTGGAGCAATGAAGGCCATGTGAAAAACTAAATAAAGTTGTTTCTCTCTAAAAAAAAAAATTTGGTGTTTAAGGATGAACTAAAACCTAAAGTTAAGCATGCTTTAAAATATTTTTTCATTAAGTGGAAATTATATGCATATATATACATATGTATATATATATATATAGAGAGAGAGAGAGAGAGAGTCAGTCTAAAGCATCATGTATTTTCATGACCTAGGGGTGCTTTGCCATTTTTCCTACTGTTCTCACCTTGAGGTATAAAAATCATGATGGATACACAACTCCGTAAATATACTAAAGTCTTTAACTTGTACATAGAAAATAATTGAATTTCATAGAACAAGGAATACACTTTATGTGTACAAACTCTAAAATATCATTTAGGGGTCTGGAAATTCCAGGATTAAATGGAAATTTATAACCAAATCTAAATGTATTGCAGATGTATGAAAAAACCTCACTGAAAGGGGTGAGAGAAAAGTGTGCTTCCCATGGGATTTTGGACATGAATGGAGGCAGGTATAGTCTTTTCTTAAAGGAAAAAAAACTGAACATAAGTATTATATCTTAGTTCATACAGTTGTTCATGACTGGGATCAGCAGTAGATTAGCAATTCTGAAACTATAATACATGTTTTCTGAAACAGAGCAATTAATCATATTGCTTGTTGGAGCCAACTTCTCATGCTGGGCATAGGAGATTATAGGTAAACATGGAAGAGACTATGGTGGTCCAGGTGGTAATGGAATAAGTTTGGAGACATCAGTATGTACTCATGATTACATTAATATAGATAAAATAGTCTCCTTTATCTAGGAGGTTATGTTTCAAGACCTTCAGTGAATGCCTGAAACCTTAGACAATATTGGTACTGCTGTTTTTGTTTTTGTTTTCCTATAAGGCACACCTCTGTCAAAGTCTAATTAATTAATTAGACACAGAAAGAGATTAACAATAATAACTAATGATAAAATGGAAATATTATAATGCATTGTAATAAAATTATGAGCATCACTACTTTTGTACTTTGTGGTCATTACTAAGTACACGGTTTATAGATATAAGCACTTAGATACTCTCACAGTCAATACGGTGACTGAGAAGTGACTAATGGGAGTGAAGTGCATACAGGATGGAAGCAATGTGCAAAGGGAGAATGTCTTGGTGGAACTAAGTGGGGCTGCATAAGATTTCATCATATTACTTCAGAACAGCATGCAATTTAAGACTTGTGGATTATTTCTGGATATTTCTAATATTTTTGGACTGTGGTTGGATGTAGTTAGCTAAAATAATAGAAAGTGAAACCACAGATATAGGGTGACAACTGTAACAATTGTTGCATATAGATTTATAGATATATAAATATACAAGCATCCATTCTCTGTCAGTTGAAAGGTATAGAAATAATAGCACCACAGTAACAATGAACACACCTAATGTCCATATTTTATGTTTTAAGACCATTCTCCAGTACAAGGAATCTAGAATCTTTAAGGAAAAGTCTGATACAAGGATTGGGGCAGAAAATTTACAGGATGAATCCAGAGTATCAAAACTTCACACTGATGAGAAGGAACTATGACAAAGGGATATAAGAGTCAACTGAAAAACACCCAATGGTCACATCTGGAATAATTTAAGCAACAAAATTATATATCATTGAATTGTAATCCAAATTAAAAATAGGTAATGTTAAGTCTATACTGACATAAATAAATGATTAAACAAATAAACAAATGAGTGAGAAGAGATGGTTCTCCTATCCAGAAGAATTTCAAGTAAATTTTTAAAATATTCTGCCCTGAGAAAGAAGTTCAAGGGCTGGAGCGGTGGCTCAGTGGTTATGGCGCTTGCCTGGCATGCATGAATACGTGAGTTCAAACCCCAGCACCACGTACACAACAAAGTGTCTGAGGAATGAAGGTCAAATGAAAAAAACTAAATAAAAATTCCTTCTTTCTCTCTTTCTCACTATCCACTTTCTAAAAAAGAGAAAGAAGTTTATAACTTCACACTTATTAAGTGTGGCTCTGCATAGTAATTGTTCCAAAGACTATATAAAAAAGGGAAATAAAGAGTAACTTTATAGTGAATAAATCTGACAACACTAGCTCAAGCCAGGTGGTCAACAACAACATCAATGATAGCTCATATTGATAGTATATTCTAATATAATATAATGGTAAATACATTTTATCTCTGTAGTTTTCTTCCCTAAAATACATTACTCCAAAGTAAACACCAGAAATACATCATAAAAATTCTGAGAGGCATTCAAGTATTTCTCAAATTCTCAAAATCATTAAAAATAAGAAAATCTAAGACAATGTGATAGCTAAGAATACCTACGGAGACATATAATGGGATCTGGATAGGATCCTAGGACAGAAAAAGAACATTAGGGAAACCAAAGAAATGTGAGTAAAGTATAAAATTTAATTGATAATAATGTATCGATATTGGTTAATTAATTGTGATTCACACACCTTAATATGGTGAGAGACGAGGAACTGGGGAATAATAATAGAAGAGACTAGGTATTGGGAATATCATTTCAGTAAGTCTATGAATCTAGACCTCTATTAAAATAAAAATATTTTTAAAATATCTATGCATAGTGTTATTAATTAGTATTTTAAGAGGCTTATCTTATATGAAATCATTTTGGGGTAGATACTTACTGCCATTCTACTCCATCTATCATCATTATTTTCTAGAAAGGAAAAAAGGGACCTTTATAATATTTTGAATGCAAATAAACTGTCAAAAACATGTACTTAACAAAAATAATTTTTAGCGGGGCTGGAGCGGTGGCTCAGCAGTTATGGCGCTTGCCTGGCATGCCCAAGTACTCAAGTTCAAACCCCAGCACCCACGTACACAACAAAGTCTAAGAGCAATGGAAGCCATGTGAAAAACTAAATAAAATTGATTCTGTCTCTCTCTCTCTCACTGTCCCCTCTTTCTTAAAAAAAATAATAATTTTTAGTTAATATATGCATAATATTTTACAAGTCAAATGTTGATAATATCTGTTATGCTGCACCACAACTGAGCCTAATTTTTATGAAGTTCAATATCCTTTGTTGGCCTTTTCAGAATTAAGGAACTAAATTTGTATGTAATTTTCTTTTTTTCCAAGAAAGTTTGCTTATCTCACTTGCATTTCTTAAATAACTTTATGAAACTGTATACTTTTTTGGAATATTTTTTAGTGTATGAGTTAACTGAGAGGCAAGGCATATAACAATATCTCTAAAAACTTGTATTCTCTATTTTATGCTTTTATAACATATATATATACGTATATGTTATACGTATATATATATGTTATGAAAGTCCAAGAGAATAAGTTTTCAGAACTATTCCCCTGACTTCACTATAAAAAAGGTATTCATATTTTAGTTCATATTTAGAATAGATAGGGCTAGATATTATTTAAGCTTATTTTCCTCCTGCACTATATTGGATACAGTGAAACTTCTATCTTATGTTTCTTAAGTTTCTGCATTTATTTAAATAAAAATGTTAACCAAGCCAAATAAAATACCAGTTTGGTAAAGCTGAGTTCCAGCAAAAAAAAAAAAAAAAAAAAAAAAAAAAAAAAAAAAAAAAAAAAAAAAAAAAAAAAAAAAAAAA
>PVKS010036506.1:0-19297 GCA_004027875.1 Aplodontia rufa | reverse complement strand
ACACGCATGTCAATTCCGACACGCATGTCAATTCCGACACACATGTCAATTCCGACACACATGTCGAAAAAGACGCATGTCAATTCCGACACGCATGTCATTTTTGACACCCATGTCAATTCCAACACGCATGTCCAAAATGACAGGTCAATTCCGACACGCATGTCAAAAACGACACGCATGTCAATTCCGACACACATGTCGAAAAAGACACGCATGTCAATTCCGACACGCATGTCAATTTCGACACACGTGTCCAAAATGATACGCGTATCGATTCTCACATGCATGTCAATTCCAAGACGCATGTCCAATTTGACACTATTTCGATCCTGACATGCATGTGAATTGATATGCGTGTGAATTCAGTTTTGCATGTCTATTCTGATTAGTATGCCATTTCACATGCTTGTTTCTGACATGACACATTTGACATGCGTATCGTTTGACATGTTGACATGCATGTCAAATATGACACGCACTTCATTCATCACACATTTTGTTTCGGAAACTTTGTACTTATGTTTTGGTGAAACAATTCTGTCAAATGTAATTTCAAAAGTATGCAAGACGTTCATCCTTTTTGTGCCCAGAAAAAGCAGGGGAGTGTCTGAGAACAGTCTCCTAATGGTTACTAGCCAAGGTCATGAGTGGACAACACTCACTACGAGCAAAACCTTGTATTAATACAGAAATGGCGGGTCTGAGAGCTTCTGGTGTTCACATTCACTCCTCTTGGCCTTCAAAGTGACACTTGCTTCCCAAGATCTTCTTAAATTGGTTTTTCATTTTTAACCAAAGTACGTTGAAGTTACTGTACTACAGCGGATATAATAATGCCACTAGCACACAGGCCAGGAATCTGTCACCAGGAGCTCACCAGCCTCCTCCACTCTTATCCAGTCCTCCCACTGCCCTGTACAGCAACTCTATCCTGATTTCTAAAACCACACTTGAATTTATTTTTACACTCAACTACCAGCCAGGCATTAGAACTTCAGTAGTGGAAGACAGTTACAATTTTAAGCTGATCTTAGTGAGTTTCTTTTCAGGAGACTGGCTTTTGTGGAAAGAGACAATATTTAAGGCAGGTTGTGGGTGGATAAGCTCTCTGAAGTCTTAGGAACTCAACATAATTATCTTTATTGTTTATTTACCTACATCCAATATTTCCTAATGGAGCAGATGGGACCAATCAGAGCAACCTCTTTCACTTTACACATGGAGAAAAAGTCTCCTACATCCAGTCTTTACCCAGCATATGGTCATCTACACCTCCAGTATGTCTTCTTCCTTTCAATTACACAGTCTTTTAGGACTTGTCAAACTGGTTGCTATTGGGTTGGGGAATGGGAACCAAGAGTAAAACTTCTTTTGGCTTAAATATAGGATTGACATTTGGCAGGAGGAACGGGAATGTTTCTTATGCAGGTTCCAGTATTTGAAAGCTAGGGTGATATATCCATCCTCATGCCCATTCAATCAACAGAAGTATTAATGGAGAGGCAGTTTCCTAAAGAGATGATTCCTCTGCAGATATCTGCTACAGCTGACCATTGTTTTTCATGTGGCTTTTGTTGCTCTGACACTTAGTTGTGTACGTAGTGCTGGGATTTGAACCCGTGTGCTCGTGCATGCTGGGTAAGTGCAGTGACTGCACAGCCACCGCTCCAGCCCCTACAAGTAAGTATCCATTTGAAAATGGTACTTTGCTTTCTAGTTTCTTGGCAGAATCTGTCTAGATTTGGGATAGGTATGTAGGAACTACAAGTCCTGACCCAGATGGGCCTGGGATGCCCAATTCTGCCCAGAGGAAACAGCAGCTTTAGTGGGAGGGAGCTGGAGCATGAGCAGCTTTGGAGCACTGTGGCTGAGTTCAGTTACATCCTTTGTGGTGATAATGTTTCACAAGATGCACTTTAAATATATTTTTATAATCAGCTGGTTTCTAAATTATAGCCATGCTGAATAAGGGTAGAGTAAACATATGATTAGTAATTTCCTTGTGCAGAAGGTAGAATGAAATAGTTTCTGGTTAAGTCCCCGGGCTTAAAAAGAATGTACTTCTAGTAGAAAATGGAAAATTACCTCAAAGCCAAAGAAATGGTTCAGGGCCCTCTTACTGAGCAGTAATGGCCCAGCTCCATCAGGAAGTGGGGCAGGAAAAGATCAATTTGGGAAAAGACTTGAGGAGTTGCCTGCCTGCTCAGCTGTTGTCATATATATACCAAGCCACTCACATTCCTATTAGCACAGAAAATGGTACCAGGACAGTCATGTTTCCTGGCCTTCCAGAAATGACTGTTCCAGGAAATGCCCAAGACTGTGGTATCTCAATCAACAGCAGCAAAAGACAGGTTGCTCACACATCAAAGATAACAGCCAAGGTTTTTGTTTGGACACAGCTCCCACAGCCTGCTTGACTTGTTTGGATATGCAGAATGTCTCATAATTTGGGGTAACAAATTCTTAGTGTGGACCTAAGACCTCACAGAGAAATACCTGGGTGTGCGCTGATGCAGAGTCCCAGGGTGCAGCTGGAGTGCATTTTCCACTGGCTCCCTCGGGAAATTCTCATGTTGAGGAGGCAAAGCTTAACCAAAAGCATCATGAAAACAAAGGTGCTTCTACTTGCAGGGTACCTGAAAAAGGACCCACAGGATTTAAAGGTTGGTTCCTCATTATTTCTTCTGAGGTGAAAAACAGCAGTTTTCTTCTGTACACAAGGACTGTTACATACTTGCCATCTTTCAGTATGAAGACCGGGTAAAACTGTCCTCAGAATACTGATAAATTATAAAAATGGGCTCCGTACTCATGTATTGGAAGACTTGTGCTAGGTAGTGTATTCTTGGTAAATTTCCCCAGGAGCAGATCATCTCCCCATGGTGAGAGGCCCAGTTGTCACTTTAGTCATAACAGCAGCAGGACAAGTTGTCATTTTTACTTTAACATCAAAGACTCAAGGTCCCCACTGCTCCATTCCCATTGCCTTTGGGTGGCTTCCAGCCTTCAGCTAAGCAGAGCAAAGGTTTCTGGGAAATCTGCTGTCATCTAAAGGCTTAAATTAACTTAGGCTAGAGAATAAAAGCAGGAGTCCTGCCCCATGCCAGCTTCTGTCATGGGAGGGAAAGAGGCTGACTCCTTGCTGTGACCTCAGTTTTGGAGTTTATAAAGGACCCTGTCCTGGTACTAGGTGCAGTCAGTCACACCGGGCTGACTGAATCACCAATTTGGCTTTTACAGCTCCCCAGTAGCTTCTTTACAAGATGCAAAGCTTAAAAAAAATCTGTCTGATTGCACCTCTTTCTTATCACTATGTTTCAACCAGTCACCATCAAGTTACAGATGATCACACCTGAGAAGAGTCAGCGGTTCCTTGGGAAGATTACCTGGAGGAGGTGCTGTTCGTCTAAGGTCTACAATATCAGTCTCATGATGTGAAACCCGAGTCACGTGCTCTCTGAAGACCTACCCGTAAGAGCCCAAGACAGGGGACAGTACATTCCCCTCCAGGCTCAGGGCAGACAGCTGTCAAAGATGAAACAGGGACAAGGAGAAGAGCTTAATGAAATTTTATTTTGAAAATATGGCAAGAGTCTAAGGCACTTCAAACATTTAAATACATATAGGACCAAAGTAAATATGATGTGATATAAAGGAATCCATAAATATATGGAGAACTACACTAAGTTTCTCTAGAGGCAAATACAGAGCCAATTCCTCTAACACAATTCAGCCTTTATCATTAGATACAGACAGGTTTGTGCAATCGTTAAAAATGTTGCTAATGTTATATGTAGTTCACTTCTTTAATGGGGAATATAAAAGTTGAAAATACTGTCAATTTCATACAGACACTTTTTATATAAAAGTCATAATATATCCACCTAGATAAAACCAACTGAAAATATTTCCTTTCATGAGCTTTATATGGGTCAAGATTCCACCTTCTATTTTTAAACCAGAAACCACCAGCCTGGAATGGAATTTTGGAAGCATTTTCCATGCTTCCACATTTGGTAAATATAAATATTGGTGGAAAATTTTAAAAATATGCCAGTGAGAAATAGACTTCTTTGAGTTGTAGAGAGAAGGAACAGAAGTTGCCTGTTCAGATCAGGTCACCATATTCTGTAACTGTATATAACGGAGTAGAGACTCAACAGTCCAGAGATGTTTTTCAAGCATGCCTTACACAGAAAGGATGGCCAGAGCGGGGGCCTGCGTGCCCAGGTTGGCAATCTCCCACTTCCCCAGCAAGTAAGTATCAGCCTTTAGCCTGTATGCTTCTGTTTGCTGGTGAGCTCAGGCACAGAGCATATACATTCAATATCTGTCACCCCAACAGGAATAATTAGCAGCTTAATGATGGCGTGTAAGTTCCACATAATCAATCAAATGAACCTCGGTGGGTGGGACCAGGAGACTTCCTTCCAAGCCTAGGGGTGCCCTAGAGACCAGAAAAGAAATAGGGGATTAATAGATGACCTCAGACAGAAGTGTCCCTTGGGATACTGGAACTTGGTCCACCACAACTAAGAACCGTGGGTGAGCAAGCAGAGTGTTGGTTACAAATGTGGGACAGATGTTCAGGAGGAGCAGGTCTTGCTCCAAGGCTAGCCAGGCTGAGCATGTCCAGCTGTCCTGGGAAGTCAATTTTCAACTTAGTGAACTCAGGGACTTCAAGCTGCCCACTGATGGCTTCAGAAACAATGCCACAGACATGGTAACATGTATCCATGGGCTCAACCTGTACCATTCGGATAATTAGGCACAGAATAAAACTCTCCATGGGAGACCATGTGTCCAAAAAGGAGCAGCCTCAACTACACCTTGGCTCTTCTGGGCCAGAAATGATTTTTTTTCCTTTCTGAAAGAGTGAGAGAGAGTATGCATCAATTTTTATCCAGTTTTTCATGTGGCTTTCTTTGTTTCAAGATTTCCTTGTGTATGTGGTGCTAGGGTTTGAACCCATGTACTCACACATGCAAGGCAAGTGCTGTAACTGCTAAGCCACCGCTCCAGCCCCAGAAATGAATTCTTAAGGTCTAGACTAAAACTTCCATTTTCAGGATCAATATAAATCCCATGCGTCCTGTTACCTCATGGAGGAAGGGGCCTGCTCATCTGGTCGGTTTCAGCCTATTGAAAAATGCACAACACTAACCGGAGATTGGGCTTTTGCGAAGTTGACGTGAGCATATAGAAGTACAGCGATGTCCTTGTGTCCTGCCTCCAGGGCTATCGAGAGGGCAGTGCTGCCGTCCTAAAGATGAAATGCAAAGATGAAGTCACGTTGGGTTTCTCCAAACTTCAGATGGCCAAAAGTTAACACCATACTCTGCAGTAATTGATTAGAAATATTTTTGGACCTCTAAGTGTTAGGGCCCAAGGATGTGAAAATGAATGAGACCAACCTCAAGACATCAGTCCTGAGGGGAATCATTCCATTTGCTTTGTCTCTGTGTTTAGCACAAAGGGCTGTACACCAGGGATCCTCAAAAAATGCAGGCTGCCTGTGAAGAACTCCTATTCAACCATTCTGTCCACCAGGAGAGGGCAGCAGGGCAAGACCGGGGTCCACAGAGGGTTTCACTTCTTACAATCACAAATGGCCACTCAAGTAGCACGGAGAACCCTGTCATTTTCTAAAGATCTCTTAAGAGTGACTCTAAAGTCCTGACTACCTTTCTGGAAAGCTGCAGGTCACATCCACATGTAAGCAAGCCCTCAACGCTGGGTACTTGTGAGTCTGTAAGGTACACATATGCATCTTATGGAAATACCAGGGGAAGGAAGCTACATATGGCAGAAAAAAAAAAAAAAACCTTGTCAATTGCTTGATTTCCATTTTTAAATTGCAGGGAGTTAGGCTGTGCACCAAGGCAGAGAGCACGGCAATTTATTTTCTGTCTAGTCTTGAATTAGGCTCCTTTCCGGTCATGAGCAGCAGGAAACAATTTCATGTGGTTTAGAATCTTAGGGTCGTTGCCTCCCACACTGTGAGCCGCGTTTCTTCTGGAGGCCAGTTGGATATTCTACTCATTTATGCATGAGGAAGTGGGCAATTGGTTGGGGGTGGACAGGATTTCTGGAAGTCCCTGTGGCAGCATGGACTCTTATAAGCTAGTCTTTGCAGAAAGAGAAATGAAAGCCAATAAACAAAACACAGGTAACAGTGTGGAGGAAGGTAAGCCGGCAACGTGCTCCCCTGAGGAGTGGTACGCAGCAGCTCGAGTGTTCTGTGGAGAAGTGAGTCAACCCTCAGGACAGTGGAAGCCTTGCTTGCTCTCCTGCCTAAGCAAAACACTGCTGGCTTGAGCCCATTAGGGTTTGAAATTTTTCTCAAAGGAGGATGTTTTCCCTTTAATTTTTTGGTGTTTTGGGCTAAAGGAAGCTCTGGTTCAAACTTGTGCAAAACCAACCAGCCTGACCTCTGTGACCCTTGGCTTGTTTTACTGCCACATGTGAGTGAAGTGCCTTCTGCCTATCAGTGCTTCTCCCCTTTGGCCTGAAGACCACAGAAGTACCCCCTGCCTTAGAAGGGTTTCAGTTACAGGGTTATCAGGGCACAAAGACCACTTGGGAATGGGGCAAGATGAGCCCGAGCAGAAGCGGGGGAATGTGAGCAAAGCAGTGAGGTATCTGAGGAGATATCCTAACTCACTCATTTTGATGGGCCACTGAGTATCACCTGACTGCTGCCTTCAGGCAAGGAGAATGTTTTCCCCAAAGAAACTGGTTTCGGTCAAAAATGGCCCGGTTCTACAAACAGTCTCCTTTTCCAGACGGACCGGTGTCCTGTCATCATCTCAGTGGTTTTCTCAGAAGTTGCCTATATTATATTTATTTTCCTTTAGCATACTGGTTCAACCTACATGCCCATAAATCACCTTTCTCTCATGAATTCCGGGGTGAGACCTATTAATCTTTCTGCCTTTGACATTAGTGAATGCGGGCATTAGTCTGCACACAGCTGCCAGGCTGGTTGTAAAGGGAGGTGACCTGGAGGAGCAGAGGAGGATATGTGCACCCCTGGCCCAGTGGAGATGGCTTACGTTGTCCTCCAGGTGGCCGTTGCAGCCAGGCTGGGCTAGCAGCAGCTTGACAATCTCCACGTGCCCGTGCTCGCTGGCACACATCAGGGCTGTGGAGCCCTCATCATCCTGAATGTTGACATCAGCTCCACAGGCCAGCAGGCCCTTCACCATGTCGATGCGCCCGTGACTGACCGCCAGCATGAGGGCCGTCTGCCCTGCCTGAGGGAAGAAATGACAGTGGGCTTCGCAAGTTCAGAATGAGCTGCCAGGGAGGTGGCCTGTGCTAGGGGAAGGGGACAAGAACACAGTAATGACAATGGACTGGGCATGCAATTATTTAAGGAAGGGTGGCAGGTATGGACAACTAGTTTCTTGCAAGCAAGGTGATAAAGAGAGTCATAAGTAAGGAATCAATTTTTTCACTATAGTTCTGAAGATCTTGTCAGCATAATAAGGAATTGGAAAGTTCAGAAGATGTTTAAAAGTCAGGCCATGAACGCAGGAACTGGGACTCTAGGGCCTGGCATGGAGAAAGTCAGGAAGCAGTAGGTACTCAGTATCTGGTGGGAATTCCCAGTCGTTCAGAAGTCAGGCTTACACAGGTTTTGTGCAAATGCTGCAGACAGGAAAGGCCAGGCAAACGAGGGAGGGGCCTCCAGTGTGAAACTGAGGCCCATATGCCATTGGTGTGCTTGGTCAGCAAGGGCTCAGGGTGGGAAGGGGGCCACAGCGGATCTATCTGCTGCAGCCAGTTCAAGCAGTCATTAGCGAGCAGGGCAAGCAAGTGCACCGACCTGGCTGGCCTTGGCATTCACGTCCCCACAGCCAAAGAGTTCTTCCACAATCTGCATGTCCTTCTCTGCTTCCACCGCTGCAAGTGCCGCCAGCATGATGGGAGTGTACCCTGCCTTATTCTGGTGATCCACGTTGCACACATCTGAAAGAAGTGAGTCTCCTTAGGGAGGAACCTCTAACAGCAGTGGAGGCACATGGGCACTGGAGGAATGGTATCTAAAAGCACCCGGTGAAATGGCACCAAGTTCTCAGACTGACTCACAAGGAAATGAGATGTTTTTATGCCAAACAAAAAAATATTTACCCATCTCACAAGGTCTGCAGCAACAGAAATGACAGTGAGTAACTACAGAATACCTTGCAAGCTTGCAACCAGTGATTGAACTATAGCAGCCAGCAGGTCTGTGAGGTGGTTCTAAGTAACGGTTGCTCTGGAGAATAGGCACTAATGTGGGCATCAGACGTTCACTCGTTCTGGAGGGAAGGATGCAGAGAGCTGAGGGTTTGCAAATGTTGAACATAGAGTACCGAGTATGGTGTTACCTACTTACCCATCACCACTCAGCTCTGCAGCTCCCAATTTACTTCTGCTCTTACAGGAGCTAAACACAGAACTTCAATTACCTAACTCTAGCACTTATGGTCTGAGAGCAGCAACAATGTAGTAGGTCCTCTAAGAAACTGCCAGGCACATAAGACCTGATGAGCTAGAAACTTTTCTAATCATCTTCCAGGCATTTAAAAGTTCCTTTAGCACTTCCCAATCAAATGATAAGGTGAGTGACCAAGTTAGTATGCTTCTGTCATAAAGGGGTGAGAAAAGATGGTATCATGAAAACTTGCCCTGAGGTCCCAATCAACTGCATACGAGGATATAACGTGTTTGCAGAAGTGTGTACTATACGGCAAAGAAAAGGCTGGTGGAGAAGCGAGGATAGCATGTATGTGCTTGAGGGTTCCCAGGATTGAAGCATTCCAGAGTCATACTTTATGGAGCCAGAATCTCAGCCCATAAAGAGGAGCAGTAAAAACGAAGTGATCAGCCAACGTCATTCAACCACAGTGTTAAAATCATTTAAATTGGCCAATGTATCTCTCTACTGCAGTGTTTCAAAGGTATATAAAATTGTAGCTTTCTGGAGTAATCCTGAAATTTCATTTTCAGCTTCCCTGGATATTGTCGACTTTTATTTAACAGTCATGTGGGCTGACATTATCACTAGCTCTGTTTATAGTCTGGAAAGTCTAAAGAGAGGAGGCCTGAAATTCCTTCCCGTCAGAGGAAAGCAGTTCTACCCTAATATGGGATCTATAATAGGGAATAAGTAAACTGAGAAGGGAAAAGAAAAAAAAAAAGAAATCTGTTCGGCTTTCTTTTTTGCATTAATCTAACATTCCCAAAACAATAGAAAATATCAGGCCATTACACAAGGGACAGTAAAGAAAAACTGGACTGTTTCATACTCTAGATCAGGTGTTGACATGATATCATTAATTGAATTGAAATCAGCGATCCAGGGACTTTACGTACCACTGGGATACTCCACTTAAAAAGTTAATCTCACTATTTCTCAAGTATGGTTCTCCCTTCATGTTGCATGCATTTAGGGGCTATATTCCAGAATGGCAAATCTCCACTATTCTCGTTAAGAAGGCTAACACTTCCTTTGATTTATGCTGATTCCTCAATAGTGTATCTGGGCAGGAACAGTGATGACTGTACTGTAGCTTTGATTGGCTCCCTTCTTGAGTAACCACTCACTTCTGCAAGGCCACTGGATAGGGGTCATTGTTTAAGCACAAGTCCAGTGGTCCACAGCATTGACCCTGGGTCTGCAAGCAGCCCTCTGCCTCTTGTCGGCAAACCAGCCAAGCCTGCACCATTCAGGGCAGGCATGAACATGGGTCATATTTATTGCCAGAGATACATCTCTCCTGACGCAACTGACCTGCAGCAAGAATACAGCCCAAACCTCCTTTCAAAATAGACCTGGAATTTGTGTTGTCAACTAATTCTGTTTAAACTTCAACCTCCTGTGTGGCCCAAGAACAATACTTTTGCCTCATGACATGGAAAAGCAATGAAATGATCTTAGATTGGTCAAAGAATCCAGAAGCAAATCAACCTGCTTGCTCCTTTGAGTCACAACCTGAGTGCTGTGAGAAAAAAGACAGGGGAGGCCACTATACCTGCGTCCAGAAGCAGCTTGACGATCTCGAAGTTGGAGTGGGACACGCTGTAGTGGAGGGCTGTGTTGCCGTTGCCATCGGCCATGTTGATGATGTAGCGGAGCACGTCCGGGGAGACGGCCTGGAAGGCGGCTATGTAGTCCCCCACCATGGCAGGCACAGCCGACTTCTGACTGGACACGCGGAACCACTCGTGCTGGAGAGTGTTCAGACAGAACCTCTGCCAACACACCAAGCCTCCATTAGTTCTATTTTTGGACCTTTCTGAGACCTCTCTGAAAGCCCAAGTAACCAGCCTTTTATAGTCAAAGACGTGCAGTTTGAAAACAGCTCACAAAACCCAGAGTCCCAAGGACAGCTTTAAACACCAAGCTGGAGCATTCCTCCAGATTTTTAAACCACATACATATTCTAATTTCCAAAAAAAAGAGGTCGGACAGCATTGTGCAAAAGCAGTGCATCTGGACCAAGACCCCTCCTTCCCCTAGGAGGAGGAACAGAGCCCAACATAACTCTGGGGAAGTTACTACTTCTGCATGTTTCCTTGGCAGAAAACTGGGGATACCTTCTCTACAGAGAAGATATTTGTGATCTTGGTGATGAGGATCACAAAGATCTGGATAAGGATGAAAAACTTAGGCCTGGCCCTACTTATAAGTTAATATGGAATTGTGCTGGCCTTGCAAATGACTTTCATAGAAATCAGGAAAGCATTAATTAGCCCACTCTTAATTATGCTGCTTCCTTCCAGGCCAGACCAACTCCAACTCTTGCAGCTCCTCTTGGGTGGGACACCTTACAGAGAGTGCAGCCAACTAATTCTAATCCCAAATACAAATGTTCAGGCATGGAGAAAGAACAAAAAGAATCTGGAAGAAATTTCATTTTTCCTTAGCATCATTTGCCTGGGAGCACCAGCCCCACTGACTTCCTTAGACTATGGACACACAAACATGGTACTGGCTTCACGAATAATCACGTTCAACTTGGGCTATGAAAAGTTTAGTGAAGCCAGTGCTGGTGATGAAGATAATACTTCCATGGCCTTCTGAATTTACTACTCATTTGTGCTTTGATAAATTTTTAGAGAATAAACAAAGAGGTAAAGGCTATGTCAAAAGCACCTGCACTCAGGAAGTCCTCTTGCTGTTGAAAAAGTGGGATTACAGAGTGTCCATCTCTCTGTATCCCTGCTCCTGATTATTCAGTTTTAACTCATTTAGCCATAATTTAGGTTACCCAAAAGGGTCCCTGCCAGGCATGTTGATACCTGCCTGTAATTTAGGAGGCTGAGGCAGGGCAAACAAACAAACAAACAAACAAAAAAAATGGTGGGGGAGAGGGGCCATGGCCAGTAAAGAATTCATCTAATTTTTCCTTCTCCTCTGCTCAGTATGTTTACACATTCAGATTTCTATTTCTTTGGACTCCTCACACAGAAAGAAGGAATGATTATCTCCTCTGGCTGTCCTAACTTTGTTACTGCTAAATAATTGGTGCCCTGGCATTGTGATCAATCCCATGTCCACATGTCTACTACTTTATAATTTTAAAACTTTTCCAATGAATGAAAATTCAACAAAAAAAGTTTGTATCACAGTCTATGCACCACACTCAGCAATTTGGAAGATGCAGAAATGTGAAGCACTTTATATAGCATGTAACCTTATACTCTAACAATAGTAAAAGAAAAAATAATATGGTATGGCTATAAAATCTGATGTCCTAAAGCATCCATTTTAAATTCAGGCTAAAACCTAGTGGGAAACATTGACACTGCAGGGACATTTCATGGTTTTACTGTCTGTGACCGAGGAGTGGCCTCACAATGAATTTGCACTGATGAGTTTCAACATGCAATTCCCTTGACCAGGAATTTTATTCCTTCTGAATATCACTGCCATGTTGTCAGCACACTATGGATGAAAAGATTCAGCTGGCTCTGATGAATTTAAGTTTCTAGAGCAATACAAACAAATAAGATGCCTTATATTTAAAAAGTGCCATAAGGCAATATAACTTAATCAGAATAAGCAAAACAGCCCTGAATTCAAGATATATCTGATCTAGGCTTAGCACTGTAGTCCAATCCAGTAGCTGTTGCTCCACACAATTCATCATCTTCAGGGCCTCACTGAAAGGGGGCTGGACTAGACCACAGCAACCTCAGGGGCAGGTACACTGGGTACTTCTGGTTGTGCCAGCCACTGCCAGTCTTTAACAGAGTGATGGTGCCGCGGCACTCCAAGTTTGTCACACGAGGGGAAAACTAGGATTAGATAATTCCTCAGGTCCCTTCCAGTTCTACCATTCTATCGTTTTGCTTTCATAATTGAGAACCTTATAAATTGGCTTTTCCATCAACTGCTGCCTTGGTCATTTAGCACTAAACATCAGCATATGTGCTGGCATGCAAAGCTTCAGATGGGCATTAGCTAAGCACAGGAAGCCACATTTTCTCAAGCACTAAAGATGGAGCTGTCAGCCAGCGTGGCTCTGGCTTATGAAAGAAGTCACATATCCAAACACCAGTGCATGAGACCTTGACATACTTGGCAACGGCACCCCATCACCCACTACCGTAGAAATATTTGTGTGTCATATGTTGTGTCATTCATGATCACAAAGGCAAACACAACCTCTTTGTTTCTGAATCACAAACTGAAATGACAAGTGCAGGTTATTTTTTCTGTTTAAAAATAGAGACTGCCTACATTCCACATCAGAACATAATGTGTAGTTTCATAACCTCAGCCCAGATAGGCTTCCTTTAAAAAACAAACTATGCTAACTTAAAAAGAATTCTGGGATGCTGTTCTTTCGAACAGTGAACAAAGGAAACAAGTATAAAGAAGACAATTGCCTGCAATTAGCCCTCCCTCCCTGCCATCTACAAGTATGGGCTCCACAGATGCCTCCATCCCAAGAAAGTACAGGGTGGGTAAAGGATGTCCAAAGCTGGGCCTCAAGGAAGCAGTGTGCTCCCAGGAGCTGTGCAGCATGATGCTCGCTCCTGCTAGAAACAGTTCAGGGAGAAGCATGCATGCAATAACAGCCCTGGGCAGGCTGCCGATTGCCTGGACAGTGGTGCCACTTGGACACTCTGTGTAGACTAAGGACAGTGCCTGTGGGTCAGACTCACCATATCTTTGCTGGTCAATGCTTTGGGATCATTGAGGTTATTTTTGAGTAAGTTGCACGCAGACAACGTCTTTTCACTCAACTCATACCTAAAAGGTGGGGCGGAGGGGAGAATAAAGATAGCTCAGGATTGACTGAAAAGGGAAAGTCATTTTTATCATAAAACCTGTAGCCCTGAGCCAACCCAGGCAGGCTGTGATGGTTGCAGGTACCTTAGGCACCTGATGCTGAGATTGATGTCACCATACAAAGCCAACATCTCTAGCCAGAGCGTAAAGTCTGGTCTATCTAGACTAGTTTGGTCTTTATGATATTATGGAATAACATTTAGAGATAGTTAAGTCCTTGTGTTCTAAGTTCTTGAAAATATTTTTACTCTTTAAAGGGTTAGAGAAGTCTAAATTGCCACACATTTGGAAACTGAGAATTATCTGTTCAACCTGTCTGAACATTTAAACATCAGATGACATATGGCAAATAAATTATATCTCAAAATTTTTAAAAACCAGAAGATGGGACATTTTAAACTGTTTGAAAACACTTGGAAATATGAACTTGAAGCACTTACCTTATATTTGTGTTAATGCAGTTAACTTTCATTTGCCAAATAAATAAAATGTTCTGAAATGTTATGCACATCAAATCTATATTGACTAATAGTCTTTAAAACTTACTGAATTCTTAGGTATATGTTTGAGCCAACCAGTGTTTGATATTTTATTTCAGCTGCTATTCATGATTTTGGCGAACCCACTGTTATGATTTTGACAACTCAATGAGCAACACAATAGAGACAAGTAACTGATACTCTTCTTTACAGTCAACGTGAGTTTTAGTTGAGGACAAATACCTGTTCCTCATGTATACAATGATCCTGTACCAACAGAACTGATAGTTGAATTAAGATAAACGACTAAAGACAAAAACCAAATTTAAAAGTGTGCCAGTCACCAAAGATTTCAAATATGTCTTTAAATATAAGGTGAGGTGTTCAAACAATGGAAGCTGTAGTGGACAGCAGTTCCATGTGTAAAATTAGATAGCAAAGAGTTTCAGATTCAAAGGAGACTCGTTATCAAGCCATTCTCTTTGCTATCCTAAAGTATCTAGGAGTTAATATGCACTGAACTTGTATTTATTAGCATCTTGACCATGTACATACTTCTAAGGAATAGATCAGACCAAAAGAATACATATATAAGTGCAAAGTCTCTGAATCAGCCAATTCTATTGCCAAAATACACTAAATACGGGAGGGGTTGGGAAGGGGAGGGGAATGTACCACACCTCTCTCTGATTTCCACCTTCTCAGGTTCACATTCTTGAACCTGCATTTCATCGTCCACCCTGGTAGACTTGAAACCTTCAATATTAACTGCATGGTGCCCTTGTGCCATTCCCCGAGTGTCTTCCTCCTCCTCCTCTTCCTCCTCCTCTTCTTCAGGAGGACACTCAATGACATCACACTCGTCATCTGACTCGGAAGAAGAGCTTTCATCTGAGCTGGAATCATCACTTGAAGTTGTTTCATACCTAGGTGGCAATTGGGATTTCAGGAGATGCAAGGTGTGCCCGTAAAGACCCAGTGACAGAAATTTCTATGAAGGGAAAGCTGCCGACTGACTCCAGAAATTTTACCAGTAGTTTTTTAGAAGTTTAAAGGAAGGTCTGTATGAATGTCTGGTGGGTTCTGAATGGTTTCTTTCTTTTCTGTTTTTTTATTAGAAGTATATAGAGATACAATTGAGGGGGAAACATTATCAAACCATCAATAACCAATGAATATATACTTTGTTATCCAGGGGTAATGCCAAAACATGGATGACCACCTTGGGTTTCACCTGTTGCAGTTTCCCCCAGAAGAACTCTTGCGTTAAATGGGTATCTTGTGGAGGAATGACATCGGCTTCTGAGATGGTTCCCCCATACTCCCACTCTCCAGTCTGGTTTCTTTTTTAAAAAGGTCAACTTGGGCTGCCAAGTGGTATAAAACAACACTTGGTAAAAGAACAACATGGCACTAATAACAACTATAAATCAAAATCTGCTGTCATTATTATTTATCTTCTCCATTCTTCCTATTTTGCCCCATGCATTCTCCCAGTGTCAAAGTGAACAGATCACATAAGAAATCAATAGACCCTCCGATGCATGTCTTCCAAAATCTCCTGGGACACATCACCCAATAAAAGTTAGAAGACTTAGGAAACAGGTACCAACCCTGGTGACTCACTTTAAATATTAACTGCACTACTGCTTTCTTATTGATTTATCAGCCAATTGTTTGGATGATTCAATTGTAGGAAGAAAAAGAACCTCTACCCCAGCCAATTGGAAGAGAAGGAATAAGCAACTAATAAACATTCCATTTAGAGAGCAAAGAACCGGTGGCTTGGTTAGGTTGCTCTTCAGGTGAAAGGCCCCATGATTTTGCACGTGAACACGGGCTGCACTAAGCCAAAAGCAATCCATGCTGAAGGAGTGGATGACAGTCACTGGACCATGGATTGATGCTCTCCACCTCTTTCTGCTCCTTTCTGAGTTCTAGCACAGATAAGTACTAGCTGTCCAACACAGTGCAGCAAACTTGCTGTCTGCTGCTTTTGAAGACCATTTTGTTTTCAAACCAGAGGTGAGGAGATGCTAATTGCTCAGCTTCATCAGGTATCCTTAGAGAAAACAAGAGGGGAGAAGAGAAGCCCAAATGCACCTTTCTGAGGAGGAGGAAATCTTCCATCACCAAGATGTGGCAGCATCCCAGGCTAGGCACCTTGAAATGGCATTTAAGTGGGCAGGAGGCAGAGCAGACAGACAGATGCTACAGAGCTCTAGGACCACCATCTTTCCTTACCCTCCGTTAATGCCAACGAACTGAAGATTCTTCTTTGCGCCATTGGAATCTTTGTTCCCATCTCTCTTCTTCATGATGGATTTCAACGTGCTTTCATTACTTGTACATGCTATGAAAAAGTGAAAGTGATCACAATTAACATAACTCGTACAAGTTAAATGAATAGGTAATCCTGTATAACACTTTTTTAAAAAAATTCAAGTGAATGTAGATCTTGGCATGCATCTACGGGAACTTGCACAAATCTATTGGAAAAGTGTGTTCATGAAAAGAAAACAGTTCAAAATTCCATTAGTATTGTCCTTTAAATGGGGGGAAAGTATCTATTAGTACTGTCAGACATCACAAAACCAGTGACAACTGGCATTTGTATCAGGCTCTGTTGTTGATAGTGATGTTGTGTCTCATTCCTTCATCTGAGATAACCTAGAAAAAATCCATGCCTGCCAGAACATTTGTAATACCCAATAATTTGCAATACCCGATAAATTCTCCTAAAGGGACCGCACAGCTTCCTTTTTTCATAATCTTAAAGACTAGGTCTTCTTTCCAAACAACTGTAACTCCTTCTTCCAGGTCAACTTACAATGCACGGTGCCGCTCAGCTGGAGTGCTGGCACTGCTGTCTCTGCAGCCCTGTGAGAAGACTTACCATACAGGCCTGCGGCTATCTGGTCATCCACCAGGTTCACTGGGGTTGCTGCAGCTTCCTGGGAGGGGAAGGAATCTTGGCCACTCTTGGGCTTTCCTTCTGGGGTCCCCAGCTCTTGCACAGGCCAGGATGTCTGCGTGTTCAACAGCCCTCCTGACTGAAGGCCTCCACATGTACAGGTATAATCCAAATTATTTCCTGTCCAGAAAGAGAAGGATATAGTGTAATGCTAGGACTGGATAAAAAGAACTTTAAAACAATGTTTCTTCTTATTTAAAAAGATTCTCGAAACTCAGCCCTTTTCCAAGTGCTTCCCTGCTGTGCTTTCTTTTGGAATAAATGGGAATACTATCTAAGCCACTTAACCTCAAATGTCCAAGTCCCTCTAGGACTCCAATCTTTCCCTTATTATCACCTCAGTATGTGCTGAAGAACACTGCTCTAGCTCCTAGCATCTCCCCTTTTCTCTCTGCTCAGGCTGGGGCTGTTCTTGTTTCTGGGATGACTGCAGCAACATCCTGCCAGCCCCTCTTTTGCTCTGTTCACCCTGCACAATGCTGCAGAATAACACCCAGCCCAGCTCTAACGCCATCATTACTCCAGCTAAAACAAAGCCTGACACAACTGAAACGTACCCCCTCTAAAACACAAAGGAAGTATAGTTCACACCACGAAGCCAGATACTTTTTCTTTCTTGTTTTGGCACTGGAGATTGAGCTCAGAGGTGTTTTACCACTAAGCCACATTCCCAGCCCTTTTTGAGAGACAGTTTTGCTAAGTTACTTAGGGACCTCACTAAATTGCTGAGCCTGGCCGCAAACTTGAGGTCCTCCTGCCTCAGCCTCCTGAGTCATAGGGATCTTAGCCAGATAATCTAAACTACCTGTAACCTGGCACCAACTTCATTCCCACTACTCTTGTGGTCCTTTTTGGGACAGGAACTGCATCCCAGTGGATGGAACCACTCTGTGTATAGAGAGTAAGGGGTTTCTCACTTCCTGATGGCTGTTGTAAGCTGACTCTTCCACCTGGAAGGCCCTTCTCCCTGTGGCGGGTCTTCCCTGATCTGCCTCACTGAAAGCAGCTCTCCTGTGAGTTCTCTCAGCCCATCTTCTAATCCCCTGGTACAGGTTGGTTCTTGTGACCTAGATTCCCTTCTGGACTATAAATGTTTTGAGGGTATGAAATATTTCTGTCCAACTTTGTTTTTCTCATCACATTTACCAGAATGCTTCTGCATATGTAGGAAACTTCAATTTATTCACTGACATAAACAGAAAAATAATCTTTTGTAATTATGGGTATATCAGAATTTTCAGTGTGGCTGACATGGAAAGATGTTTACAATACATAGTTAAGTAAAGGAAAGTTCTATGTATTATATGATCCTATTAAGAGATAAATATGCATATGCACATGTATATGGAAGAGTTGTCTAGAAGATTCTGCCAACATGAAAACAGCTATGGTGATATATAGTATTTACTTTTCTATAGCAAATATGGATTAACTAAGTTCAAAATCACCTTAAAAATTATTATTTGAGGCCTGGAGAGGTGTCTTAGAGGTAGCACTTACCTGACATGCATGAGGACCCAGTTTCAAACCCCAGCACCATATATGTTAGAAAAACAAAAAATAAATTATTTTTTAAAGAGAGGGACAGTGAGGGAGAGAATCAATTTTATTTAGTTTTTCATGTGACTTTCATTGCTCCAACATTTTGTTGTGTATGTGGTGTTGGGGTTTGAACTCATGTACTTGCACATGCCAGGCAAGCACTGTAACCACTGAGTCATTGCTCCAGCCTCCAAATATTGACTCTCTTTAAAATATATATATATATTTTCTGACTTAGCAATTTGATTTCTAGAAATTTTATCTAAGTGACTTTAAAAATAAAAGATATAGAAGGATGGTTACTGCTTCCATGTTCAATATAGTAAAGGAAAGCAGACATCACAGACTGCCCATAATAAACCAGCCAATGAACTCTGGTGCATTGAATAAAAGAATTCTATGCAGTCAATGAATATGTTGATAAAGAGAACATTTGTTAAAAATAGAAAGATGGTAATATATTTAAAAACAATTCATCAAATACTATGGAGAAAATTAGTAAATTACATTTATAGGTGTGCATATTAGAAAAAGTCTGGAAGGACATACAAAAAACCTGTTTAATAGTTGTGTTTTTTTTTTTCTTTGGCATGTTGGTCATTGAACCATGTCTTGCACATGCTGGGCAAATGCTCTTCCACTGAGTTACACCCCTTTCATACTGCTTTTATGATTTATACCTTATAAATAAGACACAAATAAAACATTTAAATCTACTTGCAATGTCACGTAAGAATTTGACCTGTTTTCTCTTTTAAACAAAACTTTTCCAAGTTGCAGTTTAATCAGTGATTGTATTTTCATGAGAAACCCATAAACTGTTTTAAATAATTCATAATAACCACCTGAGCTGTGCAGATTCCCAGGTACTTACTACCAGAAAGTCATCCTGCAGCTCTGGGATAGAGGCCCAGTGATGGACATTTCTGACAATCCCACCCACAATGAATGTTGATTCAAGTGGCATAATTTGAAAACTGAATTTTTCTTTTTTTTTTTTTTTTT
>PVKS010036505.1:0-19311 GCA_004027875.1 Aplodontia rufa | reverse complement strand
AAAACAAACATTTTTCACGAAAACTGCTTTCTGTATTGATAAAATCAGATTACAAGTGATTTATTTTTTGTTTCATCTGAAGCTATAAACTGTTACTTTCTAGTGGTCCCAGGCAAGAAGCTCCATTATAATTCAGCTCCATAATTCTTTTCTTTTTTCAGTTCTTTTGTGTTATAGCTAATTTCTTTCAAATTGCAACTTTTCAGATCAATAAAGTGTTTGTAAAGGATACAAAAGACAATTCTACAGCAGTTGTTTTATGAGGTTTTCTTAGGTTTAAATATAACATTTTCAGTTCAGTAAAACTATTTGTTACAAGTAATTCATATGAGTCTGGCACATAATTGTTAATAATTTATTCATTTATTTTTATTGGAAGGAATTTTTACATAATCATACTTACATGGATATTGACATAATGAGATAATAAATTAAGGTCAATCCTAGACCAGGATCTACCCCCATTGATCCATTCCCTGAACTCATGTCTCCTCTGTAGTCCCACCATGCTGTAGTTTGAAATGAACATATACATGTCTAATAATTGTTAACATTTCTGAGTTTCTCTGCCTGCCTGCGTATGTATAGTTAGGTTTCTGATGGGAGTTGAGTATTCCCCATTGTATTGATAACCTCCCGTATCCCTCCCTTTCTTCTTGGCTTCCCTCCCTTCTCCTCCCCACCTTCATAGGTATGGTTCACCCAGCTTATGTGGAGTTTCAGCTATGGTGAGTTTAATAATTAAACTCAGCTGACTATATCCTGTAGTAGGTTTCACACTAGCTTCCACATATGAGAGAAAACATTTGTCCCTTAAGTCTATGAGTGTGGGATATTTCACTCCGCATAATTTTTTCCATTTCCATCCATTTGACTGCAAGGCAGTCAAATAGCGCAGTAGAACTCCATTGTGTATATGTACCGCAATTTATAAATCCATTAATCCAGCAAGGGGTATATAGGTTGGTTCCATAGTTTAGCTATTATAAACTGAGCTGCTATAAACATTGATGTAGCTGTGTCTCTAGTGTGCTGATTCTAGCTCTTTTGGGAAAATACCCAGGTGTAGGATAGCTGGGTCATAAGGTATTTCCATCCCTAGTTTTTTGAGGAGTCTCCGTACTGTTTTCCAGAGTGGCTGTACAAGTTTGCAGTCCTATCAGCAGTGTGTTGGTGTTCGTTTCTTCCCCACAACCTCTCTGTTTATAATTTTTGATGTGGGCTTTTTTTTTTTTAATAGAAAGAGGGGACAGTGAGAGAGAAAAGCAATTTTTATTTAGCTTTTCACGTGACTTTCATTCCTCAGACACTTGGTTGTGTACATGGTGCTGGGGTTTGAACTTGAGTACTTGCACATGCCAGGCAAGCACCATAACTGCCGAGCTATTGCTCCAACCCAACACGGGCTTTTTTAATGATTGAAAACACTTCAGCTTGGTTTCCGAATTTAATTGTATTATTCTGGTAATCATTCAGAATGATAGATAGCATCTAATTCTGGTCTGAATATTTCAAATTTGTCACTTCACCTTTTCTTATTTGACTTAACAAAATGCAATGTGTTTGTAAATCAGCTTGTTAGAATATATTTTCTAAACGAATAATCCAAAATGTATGTTAGGTTCATTGTAACACTGCTGCATTCCTAGAGTTGTTCCTCAGAACTGTACACAGCTGTCTTTCGTCTGGAGAGAGTAAAGTGCATAGTTAGCCTCTCTTAACAGAGGATTTTTGTACACTAAATGAACTCTGAATAGAAGTTTGTAAGTAGTATTCTTCTTGATCATTTTATTACATTTTTTGCTTTAGTCACCTTTTCTGTTGTTGTGACTAAAAGACCTGACAAGAACAATTAAAAGAGGAAAGGTTTGTTGGGGGCTTATAGTCCATAGAAGGCCTGCTCCATTCCTTGGTGCTCAAGATGAGGCTGAACATCATGGCAAAAGAGTATGCAAAGGGAAGTAGCTCACAGCATCACATCACCAAGCAAAGAGAGACTGCACTCTCTAGATTCAGGAGATTAGCTCACTGAGTTCAGGCCCTCATAATCCAATCATTTCTCCTCGATCTTCCTGCATTGTCCCATACGAGCTTTTGCGGTATACCTTCCATCCAAACCGTCTTTACTCTGATTCCTTCTGCAGTATGCCAACTGAACTTTATAGAGTACCTGTAGATGTCATAAAAATATATAGATGATGATGATTATGTATATAGATCATTTCCTGCAAAGAGAGTTTTCGGCTATTATACATATAGCTTGTACAAGCATAGAAGTGTTTTCTGTGAATGTAGGCTTTCATATTATTCAGGTAAATGCCAAGGAGTAGAATTGCTGGCTCACACGGTAGTATATATTTAGCTTTTATATAAGAAACTGACGAACTATTTTCTAATGCCTATATCATTTTGCATTACAACCAACAGTAATTGTCAATGGACTCTAGTTTTTCCACATCTGTATCCTCACCTAGTATTGTATTGTCTTTTTGTTTTTTTTTTGTCATTCAAAGATGTGTATATTAGTGTCTCAAGGTATCTTTCATTTGCATTTACATAATGGCTAAAAATATTGGTCATCTTCCCTTATACGTGTCTACTTAAATTGACTATTTTTTTGAAGGGGTATTTATTACCTTTTGTTTGGACTTCTTACCATTGAGTTCTGAGAGTTCAACAGAAAACAAATGATTTATCACTTTTTTTTTGTACATATCACCTTTATATTCCCTCAATGGCATCATTTGAAGTACAGTTCTTAGTTTTTACTATGTCCAGGTTTTCAGGCTTTTTTTCTTTTTGATCATGTTTTTGATGTCTTATCTAAGAAATCTTTGCCTAGCCTAAGGCCACAGGATTTTCTTCTGGAAGTTTCTTAGCTTTAGGTTTTAAGTTAGATGTATCATTCACTTTTAGTTAGCTTTTATTTTTGGTGCAAAATATGATTCGGGCTTTCCAGTTATTCCAGTACCATTTGTTGAAAGATTATCCCTTCTCTTTGTGATTGCTATCAAAATTTAATCGATCCTATATCTGTGGGTCTATTTCTAGACACTAAACTATTCCATTCATCTCTGCTAAAACTTTTGTAACTTGTGCATTCGGTAATAGTACTACTAGAATCTGTTTCTGCATAGCAGTACTTTAGACCAAATTTGTCAAGTTTCACATACCAACAACCAGCTCTCCAAATCTCCAGATAATAGCTGGGTACTGAGTGATTTACTTAAATTTTACTAATTACCTGGAGCTAACTTGGGGTAGGGTTGTTTGCCTAAGCCTGTCATCATCCCTTTAGATGCCAATTGCAAGTACAGATATCCTATACTTCTGACTGCCCTGCTGTACATTCTCCAGCCCCTTTCCTCAGGTTTGATGACTTCTTAAAAGAGAACATAGAATTTGGAAAACAGTTTAATATCACCTTCATTATAAAGGATTCAAATCATAAACAGGTGAATAGAAGAGAGGCATAAATCGTAGTATAGGGGAAGGCATAACAGCTTTCGTTCCCTTTCCAGATATCACCCTCCTGGCAATTCTGTGTCCACCAACCTAGAAGCTGTCTGGATCCCATTAGTCAGGGTTTTTGTGGAACCCCCAGCATACGGGCATGATTGATTACATAATTAGTTGTTGGCAATTATCTCGATCTTCAGTTCCTCTTCCTTAGGTCAGAGACTGGGACTGAAAGTTCCAACCGTCTTATTTCTCTTGCAATCTTGAAGCTATCTAGAAAACTACAAAGAGTTACCTTGTTAACATAAACTGAGTTATGATGGAAAGGGATTTATGAGTAACAAAATGCCTCTCACATTACTCCTACTTCTCAGAAAGTTCCAAGGGTTTAAGAAGTCTCATTCTAGGAAACTGGGACAGAGACTAAATATGTATTTATGATACCACAGTATCATGGCAAGGAAGATAATTTTTAGTATTTCACCTGAGGTTTGAATGGGATTATAATAAGGACTTTATTTTTTCCAACAGGTTTTAAATTATTTTACTCTTCAGCAATAGTAAGAGATAAGGCAAGGCAGTCATTTTAGTTTGGATTTTAGTAATGGAACTAAGAAATAGATCACTTGAATCTGTCAAATGACAAAACTCAATAATTTAAAGATCTTAATTGGCTTTTTTATTTTCAGTTCTAGAATCAGTTAACACTTAATTACACAAAATAAAAAATGTGTTTTAAAGAGCCAAGTAGAGGAAAGTGATTTTATGGACACAGGCTAAAAAAGCAAAAACAAGGATCCAAAAGCAGGATTGGTCACTTCAGAGTAATTTTCCTCTTGGGCAAGGGCAGAGAGACAGAGCAGTAGAAAAACAACTGGTGCCACATGAGCTTACTGCAGTTTACCTTTCCTTGTTTAAGGTTTAAAGCAGAAATACTTTTTTTTTTTCTTTTGTACTAGGAATTGAACCCAACCGGGCTTTACCACTGAGATACATCCCTACTTTTTTATTATTGGTGTGTTAAAGTTGTACATAATGATGGGATTTGTTATTATATGTTCATACATGCACACAATATGATATTATAATGTGGCAAATATCCCCTGCAGCCCTCTCCCTTCCCCCCAACTTTTTTTTTTTTTTTTTGGTTTTGTTTTGAGACAGAGTCTCTCCAAGTTGCTTAGGGCCCCACTAAGTTGCTGAGGCTTGAACTTGCAATCATCTTGCTCAGCCTCCCTGTGGCTGGGATTACAGGAGTGTACCACCACACCTGGCAGGGCAGAAAGATTGAAACTGGCCTGCTTGGGAAATGTGTTATCTCTCATTTCCCCTGGTTTCCTAAAAGGTGGAATGAAGTTTAGTTTTAGTGACATGGAATTTTAGCATGAGTGACTACATTTTGATTTATAGTCTGGTCTCTTGGGCACCAGTGTAGGAGGAGCCTAGTCTAAAACAATAATCTATTATAATGTTAATCTGACAAGTCTTTTAACAGCTTTATTACTTACCTGTTGCTTAAGGTTGCAGATCTCTCTGAATCTCATCTTACTATATGTAAATGAGGAGTTTGATCTGATGACCTCTGACATCCTTCTAGTACTGGGATTCCATGAGATGATACATACTAACCACAGTAAAAGTATATGGTGAGAGTGGGGTAGCAGTGAGGAATTTGGGTCATAGTCATCTCTATTTCCATAGTAGATGTTAAGTGCTGGTCCTGAATTGAGGTGTGTTGTCTTTTTGTTTTTTTCAAAAAGATATAGAGTTAATTGCTCTTCTAGAAAATTTACATTTAACACAATCCAGTTTTAAAAATAACTGGAGGTTTCTTTTGATTGTGTGTTTGTAAGCAGTGAAGTATATGAACTTGACTAAGAAAGCCAATATTTCTTAATCTTTTGAAATCCAGCATACGTATACATTCATATTTTACAATCTCATTTTGGCTAGAGTATGTTGGTATATATGTGTGTTTGCAGTACTGTGTATCAAAATTAGGGTAGGATAGAGTTTTTAAAATCCTAATTGTTGACAGAATTTTATAGCTTGTTAGTCAACATTATTGAAGTAAAATCCACTTAAAGTGAAAGGCACAGATTTTAAGTTTGCAGCTGCATGAGTTTTGATAAGCATATCCATTTCATCCAAATATAGAATATTTCTATCACACCAGAAAATTATTTTGCATTCCTTTGCAATTCATCCCTCATTTTTGTTATAGGCTAAATTATGCAGAACATACTTTGCCTCTACCCTTTCACTCTAATGTTTTAGAGATTTATCCATGTTGTTCCATATGTCTGTAGTTCCTTCGTTTTTATTACTGTGTTTATTACTGTGTGGTAGTCTACTTACAGAACTTGTAGTAACAGTAAGTTGTTTTTTTAGTATCTATTGATGGACATTTCGTTTTTTTCTAAATAGAGGGCTATTGAGTAAGCTGACATGAACATTCTTGTCTTTGTTGTGGTATATTCATTTTGGGAAAATAAGTATGAGCGTGTAGTGGTTTTTTTGTTTTGTTTTTGTTTTGTTTTAAGAAGAGCACAAAGGACAGTGAGAATCAATTTTATTTAGTTTTTCATGTGGCTTTCATTGCTCCGACACTTCATTGTGTACATGGTGCTGGGGTTCCAACACATGTCCTCACACATGCCAGGCAAGCGCTGTAACAGATGAGCCACTGCTCCAGCCCCTCATGTAGTGTCTTTGTTTATTTTGACTTTTAGGCAGGATTTACTAGAGTATAAACTATCTCTCTTTGGGTACCATTATATGCTTTTCTTTGCAGTTATGAGATGATTTGTTTTGCCTTGGTATTCACATTTTCACGTTACCTGCAAATTGTTAAGCAATTGAAATCCTGTCAACTATGATTTTAAATTTAGGTGGCTTGGGGGTAAGGCACTTTCCTGGCATGTGCAAGAACACGAGTTTGAACCCTAGCACCATGTACAAATGAAGTCTGTGCAATGAAAGCCATGTGAAAAACTAAATTAAAGAATTGATTCTTTTTCTCTCTCACTGTCCCTCTCTCTCTCTCCCTCTTTTTTAAAGTTAATATTTAATGTATTACTTGGAAAATGGTCTTGGTATCGATGAATATAATGAGGAGACTGTTGCCTATTTTAATCTAAACTTGAAAAGAGATAGTGGGGACTTAAATAGAATGATTTTATATTTGATATGGGGAGAATTCTCTTATTTTGGGGAATTGTTAATGAGTAAAGTGAATTGTGAAGAATTATTTTTGAGTGTTCCTGAAAATGCACCCACTTGCTTGTCTATTTAACTGGTGTGCTTACTGGAGGCATTTGCTTTGTAAATTGTGTTGTGTAATTAAAAGGTTTGGTTGGCATTTTAAATTCTAACATTTTTTGTTGTTCTTTCTTTCCTTTTCCTTAGGAGGAGCATATTATTTAATATCTAGAAGTCTAGGGCCAGAGTTTGGTGGTGCAATTGGCCTGATATTTGCTTTTGCCAATGCTGTTGCAGTTGCTATGTATGTGGTTGGATTTGCAGAAACTGTGGTGGAGTTGCTCAAGGTAATTTATCTTTCTTTTTTTAGTCAACGTTTGCCAAATCTTTATTGAGTGCTTGAGTGCCACTCCCCATGTTAGGAGTTAGGAAGTCTGTGATGTGATAACCTAGAAACTCATCCTTCAAGAAGTTTAGTGTAGGGGGCTGGAGCAGTGGCTCTGCCGTTATGGTGCTTGCCTGGCATGCGCAAGTACAAAGGTTTAAACCCCAATATCCACGTACACAACTAAGTGTCAGAGCAACGAAAGCCATGTGAAAAACTAAATAAAAATTGATTCTCTCTCTCTCACTGTCCTTCTCTCTTAAAAAAAAAAAATAAAAGAAGTTTAGTGTAAGAGATAAAGAAGAAAGTTACCATAGAAGGCCAGCTGAAGAATACTATAGCAGGCATTGGCAACATAGAGTGGCAGTTTTACATGACCCTGTGAAAGTGGAGGTCGTAGCAGTGTCAAGGAGGGGAGTTAGTTTTAGCAGGAAAGGTATAGTGGTGGTATGAGGGAACAGGGAAGAAAAGGAAACAAAAGATATGAAAAGTGTAAAATATGGTATGTTGAGAAAACTAAATATTTTGGTGTGGTTGAAGCACAAAGTGGCAAGACAACGAAGTTTTAGGATAAAGGATCAAATCAAGAAGTCTCTCTCTCTTTTTTTTTTTTTTTATAGTAAAGTAGGCCTTAAGATTGGAATTGGGGTCATGACAAGGTCAGATATGGGGCCTAGAGAAATATCTGACCATAGTATAGAGAATGGATTTGAAGGATCACAAGTGGAGATGGAGACCATTTCAAAGTTTATGGTGTGTATTCTGGGATTGGAGATTGTATCTTATTACAATAATAACTAATGGGGTTGGAGAGATGGGGGTGAACTTGAGATATTTTAATGAAGTTGAATGAGTGGACTTCATGCAATGTGGGAAATTAAAGAAAGATAAAGATTCCAAGTTTATGCACCAACACAGGACACTATGAGACAGAGAATGCAGGACAATTTAATTTTTTGATCTGCTAATATGAGGAACCATATAGAGCTGGTATATAAATATCCAAATAAAACTGGTCAGAAAGCACTTGATAGTATTGCTCTGAGGTTTAGAAGAGAAGCTGAAAATTTACTGGGATATGTGCCATTAAAGAAGTGAAAGTGAAGTAGGATTCCTTCATATTATTAACTGAATAGAACCTCCTGTGACACATGTAGTAAGTTGAGTTAGATTGTAGCTTTTCTTCTAGAGTAGTTGATAGCTAATTAGGAAGCATAAAATCTGATTCCACATTGGTATTGACCTCTGCTTGTATAGGTCAAAAAGATAGAGAAAAGTAAGCAAGCATTATAATCATTAAAGTTCATATTCTTTCAATGTTAATTTAAAATTGTGTATGTTTTTATTTTCTACTTGCTTTCAGGTTTATTTTGTGAACTTAAGCGTATTTAGAGTTCTGGAAGTGTTTTTGTTTTGTGAAAAGTTAGAGACATGTAACCAAAATTGAAAAAAATAGTTAAAATGCTAGATTTAATGTATACAATCTTGAACTACCTCTCTGGTATTCTATCGTAATCATGGTCCATGAATCTAAAAACAGATGAATAGGTATACATTTATACTCCCATTATTTTTTTCTTCTGTAGATAGTTCTCAGGTGTGATTATCCAAATGCTAGAGGAAATGTCAGATTAATTCAAGTGATGTCAAATTAATTTTTTTTAAAAATCTGTAATTTTGGGGCTGGAGCGGTAGCTCAGCGGTTTCGGCACTTGCCTCCCAAGCATGAGGACCCGGGTTCAAACCCCAGCACCATGTACACAACTAAGTGTTGGAGCAACTAAAGCCATGTGAAAAACTAAATAAAGTTGTTTCTGTCTTAAAAAAAAATCTGTAATTTTTTTTTTTTGCAAATAAAAAATATTGTTTTATAAAATCAAATAGGGATCCATCAAAAATTTTTTTAACAGCTGAGAAGTGGTTTTTTCCTGTTTTCTTGGTTAAACTCTAACACTTATTATGCCTTGGGTTAGCAAAAATGTCTTTGAATCCCGGGGTATTTTTCTCCCTAATTTTTTCTTTTCTTTTTTTAAAGAGAGAGAAAGAGTGAATCAATTTTATTTAGTTTTTAATGTGGCTCTTTTCGTTGCTCTGACACTTTGTTGTATATGTGGCGCTAGAGTTTGAACCCATGTCCTCACGAATGCCAGGCAAGCACTGTAATCACTTAGCCACCCCTCCAGCCCCATTTCTCCCTAATTCTTATGTTAAGTTTATCTATCTAGAATTCAGGGAAAGATTTTTCCCTTGTTGACTTTTATGAATATGTTTTTTAAAAGGCTTCAACACTATACTTTAAAAAAAGAAGCAAATTCATCGGATCATTATAGTCTTTTTTTCATAATGCAATCATCCTAAGTTACCAAAATAAATAGATATTTTAGTTTTTTTGAGCCTTTATTTAACCTTACTTGAGAAGTGGTGGTAATTCATATACAGCTATTTAGTTAGGATGAGTGAGGTATCACAAATTTTAATATATGTGGGAACTTTTAAAAAATGTATGAATGTTAACTACAAGTAATTTTTCCTTGTTGAATGGGAATAATGTGTGGTTTTAACAGCATGAAGGTATGTTATCTCTAGCATAGAAGACTGTTAAAAGCATGAGTTCACTAAGCATATTGAATATGAAATATATTTCTGCTATGTCATTTAAAAAATCTAATTAGCAAATGCTTAGTCTTTGTTGCTTTTTTGGTTTATCAAACATACCAGATATTCAAGTATTAATTTAATCATACGTTGATGTTAGATCATGAGATGCTTGAATGATACCTCAATAGTAATTCATTCTTTTCCTTAGATCTCCTGCTGATTCATTTAGTGAGCATTTTATTCAACATCTACATGTAAGGCATTGTTGCTCATTCTTTTTTTCTAGGAACATTCCATACTTATGATAGATGAAATCAATGATATCCGAATTATTGGAGCCATTACAGTGGTGATTCTTTTAGGAATCTCAGTAGCTGGAATGGAGTGGGAAGCAAAAGTAAGTCATGTTAGGAGTATCTATAAATGTTTAATATGTAAACTTTTAGAGGTTGTTTTGAGAATACAGTGTACAAATATTTTCAGTCTAGTGGAACCTAACTGCCCATTTTCAGAGAAGTTTATGTATAAGGTAATTCCCTATTTAAGGAAATATTTGAAAATAATCAGCATTTGAAGATAACCAGTCTAGGATCAGTTAAATACAATATTTTCTAAGTTTGTTGTTTGTGGTGGGGGAACTTGAACTCAAGGCTTCACAGATGCTAAACATGATGTGCTCTACCAGCCTAGTTTATTTTTCCCTAAGCTTTGAACTTCTCATTTCCCCACGTATGTTCCAGTCTTACTTACATGGAAATGCTTAGGTCAGTATTAGGTAGTCACAGTTTAACATGTGGTTTTATAACAATTTAATAAAAACCTGGGGTAATGACTGAAAGTGTCCACATGAGGTTAGAGAAGCCATTCTTATTCCTTGCTATTGAAACTTCAGAAATCAAGTAGTGCCAGTGTTTCTGAAAAAATTACTAAAGTTATGCATTACACTTACAGGCAAAGCATAGAAAAATGTTTCTGGATCTTTGAGGGTTAGAGTAGTAACAGAACTGGTGTAGGTTCCTGCGTAGTGAATATCCACCAAAATGCTGTTGAGGAACTCAAAAATCCCATTTTTTTTCATGTTTACTTTCATAGGTCTTGTAAAAGTCATATGTATTCTGTGGGTGATAATATTTGCTAAAATGAAAATGGGTTTTTTTTTTTTTTTTTTTTTAAAGGACAGTGTGTGTGTGAGAGAGAGGGAGAGATGCTCTAACGGTTGTGTACGTGGGTGCTGGGGTTTGAACTTGTGTACTTGCGCAAGCCGGGCAAGTGCCTTAACTGCCAAGCCACCACTCCAGCCCCTAAAAGAATATTTTCTAAGCATTTATTTTAAAGTCATAATAGAATAAAATTGACTCTTATCTATTTAATTATTTTTGTTGTTTTGGTGTTAGGAATCAAATTCAGAGCCTTGTGCATTCTAAGCATGTGCTCTACCACTGAACTATACTTCAAGTACTTCATTTATTTGTACATTTAATACATTGACTTGATTGAAAAGAATAGTGTTGCATTGTACCAGCATATAAATAGTTCTTATTCCCACTGATGATATAGTTTTTTATGATTATTTATTCAGTTTTATTGGGTAGTTAAAATTGGAGAAATTTCCTTTGAATTCCATTGCATCTTGAGTTCCCCTCCTTCATATTCTCTACTTTTCCTGTAGAAGACACATATTCAATGTTTGGATCTGGTATAAAACTTGTGTATGTGATAAATAATGTTCTTCATGTCAAGAGTATCATGGAAAGCTGAAAGAAACAAGAATGAATTACATAGCGTGAAAAACCTACAATGTATATAATTTTTAGTGCTTTGGGGTTTGAAATATATTGCATGACCCTACTTTTGCTACCCATTTTCCTCCAATATATTGAATATTCTACAACAGTTTTTTGGAAAGAACTGTTTGTTCATTTAACCAAATTATCAAACACCTATTTTGAGGCTTTGAGGAAGCAGAAAAATAGGACAAAAATCTTATTAGGTAGTTCCAGTAGTAGAATATAATTAATTCCACAATTATATTGTAATGAGACTAAATAAAAATATAGGCATGAGATACTTGATTTGATTTTTAATGTTTAAAATTACAGGCTCAGATTGTTCTTTTGGTGATTCTACTTCTTGCCATTGCTGACTTTGTCATAGGAACATTTATCTCATTGGAGAGTAAGAAGCCCAAAGGTTTCTTTGGTTATAAATGTAAGTAAAAAAGATCAAATAATTTTAGAAAAGTATGTATTACAGCATTCTACTGCTGGATAAATTTAATACATTTGAGGTATTTTGTAATGACTGAGTTTGGTCTGGTAATTCACACTCATCCTTAATTCCGTTTATGTAGGCTGTACAATTGGAATGAATCATTTTTATTTTCCAGTATTGGGAGAAAAAGGTAGAAAGGTGCTTTTGATCTGTTCTTCTTTTCATGATTTGTAATTGAATTTATAAGTAACGTAACTTACTTTTTCTGAGGTGCTGGGAATCAAACTTTACGTGCTGTATATATCATTGAGCACATCACCACCCCATTTTTCATTATTTTAGATGTTTACTTGTACGTCCCTTAATGGTGGGAACATTTTGTGAGAAATGATTAATTAGGTAAATCCATTGTTATGTGAGCATCAGAATATAACACAAATTAATGTATATCCATTGCTTTATAATCTATCTATATATCTATATATATCCACTAAGCATTATAATCTTTTTTTTTTCTTTTTAAAGAGAGCGACGGTGAGAGAAAGAGGGAATCAGGATTGGGGATTTAGCTCAGTGGCAGAGTGCTTGCCTAGCATGCTCAAGGCCCTGAGTTCGGTCCTCAGACCTGAAAAAAAAAAAAAGAGGGAATTAACTCTGTTTAGTTTTTCATGTGGCTTTTGTTGCTCTGACACTTGGTTGTACACGTGGTGCTGGGGTACAAACCTGCATCCTTGTGCATGCCAGGCAAGTGCTGTAATTGCTGAACCTCTGCTCCAGCCACACAATATAATCTTAAGGAACCAGCATCCTATATGTGCTACATTGTTGACCAAATTCTTATTATTTGGCATATGACAAACACACAGTTAAAATGGCTAAGATTGTGAAAACACTAGAAAGTCTTAGTTCCTTGATGTAAGTGCTACTCAAGTTTTTCTACAATTTATATTATGTGAGAATTTTCCTTAGTTTCTATCTTTTGTAACCCTTTTATTTTTAATTGCTGGTGAAATTTACTTGTCTAATGCTTTATTATTTCCTAAAATGTCATCAGTATCCTCATCCTTTGTTTACATAATTAAGCAACTCTGGACATGTCTCTAAGGTAGTTGGAAAGATTAGTATTGGAGAAGCCTATCTCCAATTGGCTAAAACCCACATTTTTAAACCCTAGAAGCAAAGAGCTTACTTTAGTTTCCCCTGAGTTGTTTTCTTATACAGGTCTGTGAAAAGATACAGAATGTGAATCAGTGTATGTCTTTAGAAAGCCTTACTAGGCTGGGATCAGCTGAACTAAACTGGAGTGTAGACACCTCATTGGTTTAGATTCTGTTGATTCTGTTTTAAGCTCCATAATCTTGTTGCTGACTGATACATAGCACTGGTGTGGCTTGTACCGAACTCTGACTTAGTAGTTGGGCAGTTTGCCGATACACATTGTTTCTAGATTTTACCTTAACCAGGGATTCCCACCCAGTATTTTTTATTTTTTTGTAATTTCTATTCTGATTACTAGTGTGTATGACTAATTCAAATTGGGCTTTAAATTTCCTTCATAAGTTGGGGGAAGAGGCATGCCAGAAATGAAAGTTAGCAACATCAGATAGATAATTTTTCTGTATTTTGTGCTCTTATAGATACATTTTTTTCTAGTAATGAGAATTTTTTTTTCACTTGTATTTTTTGTATTATGCATTTTGGGGAATAATTGTTTTTGTCAGTTTTTCTTCTTAAAAAAGTGTTAAAGACTACAGTGGATGGTTGCTTGTAAAAATATTCCCAGTAAATGAATGTATTTTCTTATGACTAAAGTGACTTTAAAAATCTGCAAATACCTTTATTTTTTATTTCCTTTTCTTCACATCCCTGACAATTTATAAAAGTGTTATATAGTTCCATAGTGTATTAACAGTACGTATGGTATTTAAGTAGCACATCTGGGCTTATGTCACTCTGAGGTTAATAAATCTAAATACTTTGGCGTATGACGTTTCCTTTTGGTGGATGATACTGCTTTGGCATTCCACTTCATTATGCTGTGCTAATGTCAGCAGTATACAGGTTATGCTGATGAGCTTGAGTCCGTATGACTACCTAACCATAATGCGGTGAAGTTCACATTATCCTCTTGTCTTTTTCCTTTCTGATGTGAGAAACATCCTCCTTTTGCCAGGCATTGTGCCTCTTCAGTTTTCTGGATCTGGTTTCTTTTACTCTCTCCAAGGCACTTTTTTTTTTAATCTTTTGTTACTTATTTCCCTGAATCAAAACTTCTGCCTCTGCATTATAAGCTTGTTCTAGTAATTCTCATCCTTGAAAATACTTTTATTCCCTTAATGTTACCATCTCATTTTTCTAGTTATCATTCATATACAAATTTCTCACATCTTCACCTTCCACTTACTCATTGTGATTTCAAAAACAAGACAAAACCTACAGAAAATTAGCAAAAATAATAGAACTAGTAACACCCTTCACCTGGATTCAGTGATGAACACTTTTATCTCTTTTCCCACATTTATTTTATACATATTATATCTCGGAATATATGTTTACTATGAATATTATATATGTCAGGTTATTACTATGATTGCCTAATCTTTTGAGAGAAGTTGCACTTATCGTAATTTCTTACCTTTAAATACTTCAGCTTATGTCTAGTAAGGAAAAGAGTGATCCCGAAAATTTAACTTTGGCACAATACTAATATTTGACATATGGCTCATATACAGATTTTTTTCCAAATGTCTCTAAAGATCTTCATAACAACTTTTTCCTTTTCCTTTTCAGGATCATGTAAGTACATGTCCTGTACCTACCTTGGTTTTTTATTGCCCTGCCCCCAGATGGTTCTTTGCAGTCTCCTTAGCCTCCCTTTGTCTTTTGTAATATTTACATTTTTAGGAGTAGGGCTTTGTATTTCAGTTGGATTTGTCTGGTTTATTTCAACAGATTCAGGCTATTCGTTTTTTGCCAGGAGTACCTCATGAGTAATGCATCCTCCTAGGTGTGCATCATATCAGGAGGTGTGCATGTTGACAGTTTTTCCCATTTTTGTTGGTATTATTTTAAAAAAAAAAGGAGAATCATTTAGTTTTTCATGTGGTTATTTAGTTTTTCATGTGGTTTTCGTTGCTCTGACACTTAGTTTTGTATGTGGTGTTGGGATTTGAACTTGCATGCTCACGCATGCTAGGGAAGCGCTGTAACTGCTGAGCTACCGCTTCAGCCCTGACAGTATTGTTTTTGGTTACTCTGTCAAGTTGATAAATGGGAGGCTTTTTGGTTGTGAAGTCATTTTCTTATTTTGTTACAAGTAAGTGGTCTGTAGACAGATACTTTATTATGCCTAGCCTAGTTCCTATAAAACCAAATCACTTTCTTTTTAACCATTCTTCTGTCAAAATCAACAATCATGTGTGCTAGAGTCAATGTACAAATTTTTTTTTTTTTTATCCTTTGCATCAGCAGCATTTCTCTTAGTTGTTTCTTCTTGAAACACTTTTCTTGTTTATTTGGTGTCAGAAACCCTCGGTATTATACCTAACTCGGTGGTCAGTGTGTCTGTTTTTCCTGTTAACCCTTTTCTTCTTCCTGTCTTCTTTTCTTGTTTTTTTTTGCGGGGGGGGGGGTTGGAGGGTATCAGGGATACTTAACCAGAGCCACATCCTCAGCTCTTTTTATTTTTATTTTGAGACAGGGTTGTGCTAAGTTGCTTAGGGCCTTGCTAAATTCCTAAATCTGTCTTTGAACTTGCAATCCTCCTGCGTCAGCCTTCCAGGCTGCTGGGATTACAGGCATGCAGCACCACACTCTGCTGTTCCTGTCCTTTAAATGCAGAGTTGCACAGTGTGTGTGGACTTGGCCTTCCAACTATTTTCTTTCCTTTGCTGATATCTATTCTTAAGACTCAGTATAACTGCCTAGAGACTGACATGTTTTATTCCTGAATCTCTCCTGTAATGTCCAAAAATATGTATATGTTGAACTGCTTATTTGCTGTCTTTCCTACTTATTCCTCAGGCTTTTCCATGGTCAGCAAGTGGATGAAACCAAGGCTTAAGTGCTTCCTATTTTCTCCCTGCCTCCATTAGTTTCTGATTCTTTTCTAATCAGTGTGTTATTCTCTTGCCTGTAGATTGAACCACTGAAGCAACCTCCTAATTGGTCTCTGCATCAGATGTTGACCCCTTCAGTCCCTTGTTCACAAAGCATCCATTTCATGACATTTGAGTGTTTCTGGCTTTACCTTGGCTTTCCATTTTATTTAGCATAAATTTAAACTTCCTTGAAATTTTGTATAATCTAACCCCCTGCTGATGTTTCCAATCTCATTTTGTTTTCCCCCCATGGTAAGAGTTTTACCTTGTAGTTCCTCAGAATATTTAAACCCTTTCTACCTTGGAGTTTATACATGTTGATTCTCATTGCTACTGGACTCTTCTCCCTGATCATCACGTTGCTGATTCTTGCTCAGTTCAGTTTTCACTTATATATTAAATATTATCTCCTTGGTTATATTCTTTAGCCTTCTGTATTTAAACTGAATTTGGTTCTCTATTTTATTCTTTATCACAATACCCTTTTTCCATCAATATAGTTACTGCCATTTATAATGGTCTGTTTCTTATTTTGTAGCTTTCTCCTCAAGACTTTTAACATTCATGAATGCAGGCACTTTATCTCATATATTGCTAAACATTTTGAAGTACTAAATAATTCTAGTACAAGACCTGGAACCATAATAGATACAAGTCATATTGGAACAGACATTTAAATGGTTGTTTTAGTATTATTGCCTGTCTTTTTCAGAGTAGATAGAGTAGGATTAGCTGAAACTTTCATTATTATTGAAATGAAAAATCCTGACACAGTCACCACTACAAAATAGATAAAGGTGTGCAACAAAACCAACACAGATGGCAATGTGAGTTCGAAATAAGGGGTAGGGGATCTGATTCCAGATTAGTATGATGTTTCCTTTGTTTCCTTACCTCTTTTCGTGTTTCTTTGACCTCTGAGAAGGAGGGGGGTTTTCCACATTTGATTTTATATTTGGACTAGTGATAACAATTACGTCAGAGTATCTTAAAAAATTACAGTATTGTATACAAAAAAGTAGAACATGACCCAAATCAGATCATTGCCTCATATAAAAATAAAGGAATACTAATAACTGAATTAGGAAATACACATAAATTTGCCAGTTACTTGAACTGAAGTTGGGGATCATAGGTACCAATTACTGTCTTCTTTTTTTTTTTTCACCACATTTTTTATTGGTACATTACAGTTATGCATATTAATGGAATTTGTCGTTGCACACACTAAAACAATATTATTTGGCCTTTATCACTCCCTGACACTTGCCCCTCTCTCACAGTCAGTCACTGTTGACCTAACATTATTATGATCTAATCAGCTGTCCTGTATTTTTCCTGACTATTTTGTTCTCTATAGCCGAAATATTTAATGAAAACTTTGGACCAGATTTTCGAGAGGAAGAGACTTTCTTTTCTGTATTTGCCATCTTTTTTCCTGCTGCAACTGGTATTCTTGCTGGAGCAAATATCTCAGGTGACCTTGCAGTAAGTATTACAAAGTAATGTATCATATGTTTTTAAAAAGTGGTATGTATATTTTTAAAGATAGAACTAAAAAAAAAATTTGTTGTCTTCTAGGATCCTCAGTCAGCCATTCCCAAAGGAACTCTCTTAGCCATTTTAATTACTACGATGGTTTACATTGGAATTGCAGTGTCTGTAGGTAAATAGCCTTCTATTTCTTTATGTGTCTTGAGTTTCATAATGTACATAGTATAAGTATTTTCACAACATTTTCTTTTAATTCAGAAATATTTCAATAAAAAGACATAGAGTTATCTATTACAATTCAAAAACAGTTTTGAGGAAACTAGTGGTTACCTTTGTACTTGGGCTTGGGGTATGGCTCAGTGATAGAGTGCATGCTTAGTATGGATGAGGCCTTGGGTTCAGCCTCTGACATCAAAGGAAATAAAAGCAACACCAACTCCAAAGTCATTGACTTCATGATGTGAAGTTTTCCTTATATTTTCCTAAGAATATTTCAGTTTTGTCATATATTTCTGTTTTATTGTGATGTAATGACAATTTTATTTATAAACTTTCTATTTGCTTCAATGTAACTCTGAACTTTTACTAAACAAAAGTTAGAAATACTAATATTCATTACCATGGTGAGCTTAATTGGCATTTAAGAAGGACTTTGGATTTTGTTTATCAGTAACAATCCATCAGTAAATCTCTGAAATTCATTTTGAAAAGAAATGAACTCAAATTTTCATACATAGAGGGACAGACTTGTTGTCTCTGTAGACAAACACACATACATGCATGCTTAGCAAGCTTCATGTTTTCCTAAAAGTTCTTCACATGCTTATATAAATTATATATAAGCTAGCTAAACAAAATTTAGTTTTAAAGAATGATATAATTGATTGTTTTAATTTAAAAAAAATTGTTACCACAGGGAAACATTTTGTATTATTATCTGACCTCCTAAAACTGCTAGCCTTTATATTCATTTCATACCATGTGTACTAGGCTTTGGAACCCCTTTTCCCTGATAGTCAGTAGCTGGACCACTAAAGACAGCCTCTGTATCAGTGATGTAACTGGTGCAAATCAATAATTTTCATCCAAAAAATTGCAGGTACAGAACTTTGGAACATGAAAGTATAATTGTTGTAGGGCTGACAGGAGTCTCAGGGCTCTTCTCTCCCCATGCCTCACTGGTTTCAGAGGTACTTTTAGGGGAAACATGGTTTGTAAACTTAGTCAAAAAGTAGAGGAAGAGGGGCTGGAGCAGTGGCTCGGAGGTTATGGCGCTTACCTGGCATGCGAGAGTACTCAGGTTCAAACCCCAGCACCATGCACACAATTGTCAGCGCAACAAAGGCCACATGAAAAAAAACTAAATAAAATTGATTCTGTCTATCTCTCTCTCTCTCACTATCCCTCCTTCTTTAAAAAGGAAAAAAAAGTGGTGGAAGAAATTGAAGGATAAAGAATTATATAGTCTTTTTAGTCATTGAAATATTCTCCATCTCAAATTTAGCTTTTTGTTTTCTAGTTCTTATTAAATGCCTATAATTTTTATCTCATGTATAATGAAATGACATGTGCTAAAGTGATTTAGGAAATATAAGTACATAGTCTAAGGAATGGTAATTATCATTAACTATAAATTTATGTTATTCAAATAAGTGTTTGTTTCGAGGTAACTTTTTTAAATGCTTTATTATGGAAGTTCTCAATTTTACACAAAAGTAGACATTGTTTTCTAATCAGTCCAGTATAATAACTACCAACCAACTTTAAGAAAGTTAACAAAACTTACTGGTAGATGGTTATTCTTGTTTCATAAATTACTAGTCACTGTGTTTTATGGGTTATTTTAAAGCAAACATCAGATAT
>PVKS010036504.1:0-19304 GCA_004027875.1 Aplodontia rufa | reverse complement strand
TTTGCATTTCCCTTATAACTAATGATGTAGAGCATTTTCTCATATATTTGTGGGCTTTCTGGACTTCCACTGGAGAGAAGTTCCTTTTGAGTTCTTTAGCCCATTTATTGATTGGATTATTTGCGAGTTTGGACTTTAGTTTCTTTAGTTCCCTGTATATTCTGGATATTAGCCCTCTGTCCGAGGTGTAGCAGGCAAAGGTTTTCTCCCATTCTGTAGGTTCTCTCTTGATGCTCTTGACTAGATCTTTAGCTGTGCAGAAACTTTTTAGTTTAATTGCATCCCATTCATTTAATTTTGATTTTACAGCATGCAACATAGGAGTGTTGTTAAGGAAGAAGCTACCGACCCCTATAAGGTGTAGTGTTGACTCTACTTCTTTTTCTAGTAAATTTAAAATTGTAGGCTTAATATCCAGGTCTTTGATCCATTTGACTTAATTTTTGTTCAAGGAGAAAGATGAGGATCCAGCTTCAGTTGTCTACAAATGGCTGTCCAGTTTGTCCAACACCATTTGTTGAATAGGCTATCTTTCTTCCACACTATACTTTTGCTGCCTTTATCAAATATCAAATAGTTAAGGATATGATGGTTTGTCTCAGGATCTTTTAATCGGTTCCAATGGTCTTTGGTTCTGTTTTGATACCAATACCATGCTGGTTTTGCTACTATAGCTCTGTAATATAATTTCAGGTCAGGTCCAAATCCCTTTCTTAAAAGAAAAAAAGATTGCTTTACTTGTCCCTTCCCTGTCTTTCTGCAAATTCAAGGAATTATATCTTTTAAACGAATTTGAATCCACCATCCTTTTTTTGCATTCTCTCTTCATTATCTTTCTTTAGCAGCTAACATTTCTTATCACCAGTTACAGCTTGGCTCTGTAATGTTCTTCAAAAGCTCATGTGTTAGGTAATCCATAGATGTTCAGAGGTGAAACCATTGGTTTATGAGGGCTCTGTCCACCTCATAGTGGTTTAACCCATTTGATGGATTAATAATTTGAATGGATTTACTGGGAGATGTTAAAAAGTATCAGCAGGTGGGACATGGTTGGAGGAAGTAGGTCACTGGGGGTGTGACCTTGTAGATTACACCTATCCCTGTTGCCTTCTCTCTCTCTCTCTCTCTCCTTCCTGGTTGCCATGAGCTGAACAGCTTTCATCCCCCATGCCTGTTCACCATAATCTCCTGCCTTTCCTTAGATCCTGAGGGATGGAACCTCAGAACAGGGACTGAAGCGTGTGAAACCATGAGCCAAAGTGGATCTTTGCTCCTCTGAGCTGTTCTTGTGAGGTATTTTGGTCACAGAGATGGAAAGTTAACAAAAACACATCACCCCAGTGCTTTGCAATGTTTATTTAGCCCTGATTCAATAATTCAATTCAATAATTTTATGAGGCCTATCTTGGGGCAGAGCTTATTCCTGGATGCAGCATACATACTATATCCAAAACAGAACAAAACTCCGCCTTCCTATAGCAGGTGCTATGAAATAAGTTTTATGGTACATGAGAAAATGATAGGGACAATGTAAAGAAAAACTAAAGCAGAGAAAGGATAGGGAGTAAAGGGTAAATGGATTTGTGGTAAGTGACATTTTTAATAATGGTCAAGGAAAGCTTCATTGATAGGGTCCACTTGAACAGAGTTGAAGGAAATGAGGAGCAATCCATACTGAAATCTGAGTGAAGAACATTTGAAGAAGGGGAAAAGCCAAGCCTAAATCCTGAGACAAGATTTAGGAAGCCTGGCTGATGCAGAGTAAACTAGGGGAAAGAAGGGCTGTTATGAGGTCAGAAAGCTAAACCAAGGAGCACAGGTCATTAATCAGAGATGGGACAAAGTGCTGGATCACACATATGGGGGTCACATGTATGGAACACTTGAATTCTGATCTGAATGGTAAATTGGAGTGTACTGGAAAGACAGAACAGTCTGTGCAAATGTCCACATGCCAAACTCAACCAATTGTTTTGTGTAACTACCAGATCAGACACCCTTTTGAGGAAGAGAAGGAAAGATGAGAAAGGAAAGAAGGCGTCAAATCATGAAGGATATGAGAGTAAAGGAGTTGAACCTCAACCTGTAGACAATGAGCAACTATCAGTGTATTTACAAAGAGATTAGGAAAGGAGAGTGACTTTAATGAATGGGGAAAGAAATCTGAACCAGATGCCAAAGCTCTCTGAAGGACACCTGACCTGAGCACCTTCCCAGCCTCCCTACCACATTGCCATTCACTGCACATACCCAGACACTTTGCTCCAGTTGGGTACCACACCTTACCTATGGTTTGTTCTCTCAACTCTCTGGTATTAGTTACTGAGATATTGTCTTTCACAGCCTTGCAGATTCTGTTGGAGTTGGGCCTCTTCAAACTTCATGTCTCCTGTCAATGGGGAGAGGTTGGAAGACTGGAGGAGGAAGAAGGAAAGTGTTTTTTTCCTTTTTTATTTGTTATCTATCAGCCACAATTCCTCATCCCCCTTAAACATGAAAGTTGGTAAAAATGATAGTTGGTGACAATTCTCACTTGTTGTTTGTTTTATTTACAGAGTCTAAATATCAGATATAAAAATCAGAAACCATGGGTATAAATCCAGGTGCAGGTGTTCAAAAGACCTAAGAATGGCTGAGCAAAACCCTTTATTGGGTTTGGCAAATCTGGGGCCAAATTCACCTATGCATGGGAAATCACCAGTGGGCAGGGGACGTGGCACGCAGGAGGAAATGGCTCTCAAGCTCTGCTGAGAAGCTGCTTTTATAGTTTTAGGGAAATGAGAGAAGTAGATGGGGATGGGCTTTAGGAGATTGGCTGGTGGATCCATCAATCCATTGGAGCTTGACTGCCAGCATCTTGATTGACTGTTCTTTTCCTGGAAGCCCTGCCCCCAGCCAGCGGCTAGGGGTCAACCTAACATCAGAAAGACTAGCAGCGGCTACATGGTGCCCAGCTGCTCAGAAGTATAGGCTCAGCTCCATGAGTTTCCTCCTCAGAGATCCTGATGTACCAGCACAGGTGGAAAAAGCCCCTCTCTTCAGAGGATATCCCCCCTATAACCCCATGAGGACCCACCATCACCTTCCACAGCCTAATGGCCAATCTTTTCTCTTTTATTCCTTGCTTCTACAGATGAAGGATGTTTATTGGAATTCTCTGTTATTTCAGTGTAATTATTTTTCTTTTTTTCTTTGTAGTACTTCAGAACTTGTTTAACCAATTTCATTAAGATAGCTAATATAGTTATGGTTTCCCTGACCCAACCCTCCTGGTACATCTTTTCATTTTCCTTCTCTTTCCAAACATCCTTCTTGCAGCATTACATAGACCTTTGTTATTGTTGAAACTTCAACGACTTCATTTGTCTCATGTTACTTTTCCTGAAATAAAAACTCACTTTTAACCAATTAAATTAGTGCCCAAAAGACTGCAATGATCAAGACATTGTATTAGGTTCCATAGTGGTACACAATATTTAGTGGACAGTGGTCTTCTCTCTCACTCTCTCTTAGTGGAGCAATAACAGAAGAATTCTCAAATAATATATGCTTTTATATTCTAAACTCAATCAAAAACTCATTCATATCATTTCACTAACTGATAAATTTTATTAAGTATACCACTTTTGTTAGTATGTTTTTCTTTTTTCATCATAAGATTAAAATAATATAGTCTTTTTGTCTATTTTGTACATGAGTATTATTCATGTTTACATGGGTAGCTCAATTATATCATTCATACACTGGCATAGCAAAACATTAATCCAGCTTAAATATGATCATTCTCTTCACACAAATGTGCTTTAGAAACTAGAGCATTCTCTGCCTTCTTCTTCCATGGCTTTTCCCTCTTCTGTTGGGTGGAAGGAGGAAATGAAGGAGGGTTGATAGGGGATGGTTAACTTGTATAAACAAAGCAACAACAGTTTAAAAATTGGAAGAGGAAAATTTTCAGGCCTAGAAGGCAACCAAAAGAGAGAGAGAGAGAGAGAGAGAGAGAGAAAAGAAAAAAAAGGAGCTAAAATTGAGGAGTCAGCAACATTTTAAAGAAAGAATACTGGCACTAGTTAGAAACCTGGAAAATCAACTTCCAGTTTAAAGGCAGTTGGTACATTGAGCCTCTTAGGAAGTGAAGAAGGCATAATTCACATCCTTTGTTTGAGATGAATAAATTCTCAAACTGTTAGATTTCAATGAACTGAAAGATACATTATTTGTAGGATATATTTAAGAATTCCTAAGGGTGATAGATCAACAGGAACTGGTATAATTTATTATATTCCAGCCGACAGAGTAAAGAATAAAGACAATCCTGTGTAAGGCTCACATGAAAAAATAAGTCAAGTGTAAAAGAAATCGGATCTTATTTTTTCCTGATCTGAAGCCAAACATTCAGTTAAGAGGTGAACTTTTCTTCCAGCAAAGAAATGTTTCCTGCCAGGAATGTGGAGGTAAGCTATCTTATTCCAGGCCAAAGTAGGAATGAATTATGAAAGCGAAACTTATATCTTTTGGGAAACCAGATCAACTAAAGATCTGATGTGAAATGTAAAAAGGAACTGAATTCAGGAAGATCTGGATTCTAACTCAATCTCAGAGGGAATTCAAGGACTTTGTGGTTTCCTCCTTTTTTTTTTTTTCTTCTGGAATCAAACTTTCTAGTTCTTATATTTGTAGGAAAAATATATTTTTTGAAGTTTGTTATGCAAAGCTTTTAAACAATTATTTTATTTAAAACAGCAGCAGATGGTGCATTTAATTTATGACAGTTCTCCTGTATCATGTGGGACACTGTTCTTTGGATGTTTCTGTAACATCATCAACAATTCCATTGGCCTCCCAATCAACAATGCCTTTGGGAAAAGAACTATCAATGATTCAAACCAAGCACAATGCTGTTCTTCTTTGATGCCAGTAGTAAAGATTAGAGAAGCAATATGACTCATTCGTAATTTGATTGCATAGTTATTCAAAGTTAGCTAAATGATTTTAAAGTTAATGAATAAAGGAAAAAATCCAACTATTTTTAAAGAGCCAAGTAATCACTGTTATTTGAAAATTATTTATAATATACATTTTTGTGACTGGACAGTATCAGAATCTTTTCAAATAAATACAGTATGTCTGCTAAAAAGGAATTATCTAATGTAGAAAATGCATTTGGAACCTATTTAAGTTAGTGTTAGCTTACATACCAATCTTATTTCATATGAATTTTGTAGTAATTGTTCAGCAATATTTACATCTATGAATTAATCAGGAGTCATTTAGGGTAGAAGGCTGCACAAGAATGTGTCATTAGGAAGCTGAGGTCACTGGGAGCTATCTTAGATGTTTTCCACCGGCCACACTCCTAGGTAGTCATTTGACAGAAGAAAGAAACCCTCTAGCATACTTGCCTCAAGACCATGTGCAAGTCACCAATTTTAAGGTCTTTTTTTTGATAGAAAATGAGGTAAACATCAATGAAGTGCCATTAGATCTATTTCTTGACCATAAGATTATTTTGTTGGAATGGAGCTCATTAAAGAAGATTACACTATTGGATGTTATAGTGGCATACTTGAGTTCAGGAAGTGAAAATAAGAGTGGGATAATTTTATAACTTTTATCTTCCCCTGGATATTTTGAAAGTTGTTAGTTTTACTGAATAGAGTATTCATGAAATTTGAGGTGTTTGTTTCTTGTTAGGAGGAATTCTGACAGAATTAGATGTCATTCAATAATATTTAGTCAAAGATTCTATACATGGACTATTATATTTATCAATTGATAAATATACTGAGAATTCAACATATTGTAATCAGTAGAAAGTATATGTCAGTAGAATTCAATTAAAAAAGATAAAAAGTTAGTGACACAAGAAGGAAGCTAATCAACTAGTATAGGAATTCAGAGACCAAAGATTGTTCATATGATCTGAGAGAAATAAGAAGAAATGACCACTGGGGAGTGTGGTTGGTAGACACTTCTTACATGGATCCCTGTGATTCTGGCTTCCTGATATTCACATCCTTGTGCAATGTTCTCTCTCAAGTGTCTCTCAACTATTAGATAAACTCTGCAAAGGTGATTAAATGTCATTTTTGAGATTATACTACAAAAAGATGGCGGCTTCTAACTTGCTTGGTCTCTTAATGGCTTGTTCACTTGCTCAGTTGAAACAAGCCATGATGTTGTGAGCAGGCTTAGGTAGGGCCAAGGAATTGAGTGTGGCCTCGAGTCAACAGCCTGTGAGGATCTCAGACTCAGTCCAACACTTCACAGTGGGTTGAATTCTGCCAACAGCTGCATGTGTGTCTTAGAAGTGGATTCTTTCCTCAAGTCTAGCCTTGAGATGAACTCAGCCCCACTGACACCTTGGCTGCAGCCTAGTGACAGTGTCCAGTCTGTGGGACACAGGCATCCAACTAATATGTGCCTAGCTTTTTGTTGAAAACACTGATGAGATCATAACTATTTTTTTTTGTTGTTGTTGTTGATTAAGCTGCTGAGTTTTGGGGTAATTTCTCACAATGATAACTAAAACTGAGTAAAAATGGAGTGGGAAATTTCAGGAAAATGGACTTAAATGGGAGGGAAATTAAAGCATATTCCCAGTGGAAGGAATAGTATGAGAAATGCATGAAACCAGGAAAATTCATGGACTGCTTGAAAGAAAGTAAATATTTCAGTTTTCTAGAATGAAATTTACATGTCAGTTTTGTAGAGGTCAGAACTTGAAACACTACACTAAAATGGTGAATAGAAGGACTAGGAAGTCATATTGTATTTTTAGATTTTATTTAGTTGAATTACATAATTGAATTCAGCAAAGAAGCTTTTCTCTGAAACCTCATGATATTTAAAAAGTTTAAAAGTTCATAATTACCATAAACTAAGTGTATTTTAGTGATAATAATAAAATCAATTTGATTGATCAAAATTTATTGATGGTTAGTGTACCCAATGATAATTTATCCATATAATATTCTGTATTTATTAGAGTATGTTACTGTACCTTTAAGAAATGAGATTGAAGCAGCATACAGTGCTCACTCTTGTAATTCTAGCTATTTGGGAGACTGAGGCAGGAGGATCACAAATTCAATGTCCATCTCAAAGACTTAGCAAGGCCCTGTCTCAAAATAAAATAAAAATGACTTAGTGGTAGAGCACCTGTGGGATTAATCCCCAGTACCAGCAGCAGTACCAAAACCACAGAAAAGACATGAGATTATGAGTTTCTGAATAATGTAAATAATTTTTCCTAAGAATCAATTATTTTCTTCTCTCCTGAGAATTCCTTAAGAAACTTACATGACAATATAGTTGAATAGCAAGAAAAGGGCTTTATTGAACTAGTCATTTCTTTTTCTTTGAAATATTATAGAAAACGTGAATTCATATTTCTAAAAGGCTATAGAAAAAGATATCAGATAATAGCAATGCCACCGATCCAAGTACGGGATATTTACATGAATTTATAGTAGAAACGTCTGGCTTTGATTTTATTGTTTACTTTTTTTTTTAAGAGAGGGACAGTGGGAAAGACAGAGAGAAAGAGAGAATCAATTTTTATTTAGTTTTTCATATGGCTTTCTTTACTTGGATACTTTGTTGTGTACGTGGTGTTGGGGTTTGAACCTGCGTCCTTATTCGTGCCAGGCAAACGCTGGAACTGTCAAACCACCACTCCTTGTTTACTTTTTTTAAAGTTTATTTTTTGTGGGCCTGGAACCCAGGGTGTGGTACATGATACCCAAGCACTCTTCCACTGAGCTGTATCACCTACCCTGGCTTTGATTTTAATTTAAAATACTTTAGTTTCATTTACTCTTTTTAGATAAGACCTCATTGTACTAACAAGTTCTTTAAAATTTAACACTGTCACTGCTGTGATGGTGTGCCAAAATGATTTAGTCTAATTTGTTTTAGCTGAGTCCTCTTAATTTCTGTTGAGATCTCTGTTGCCTGGTTAGCATTGTTCATCAGGACAATGATAAAAAGGATAACCCCTAAGTTTCTTCCACGTGTAAATGGATTTTCTTTATGCAATTCTGTAGCTCCAGATCACAGCTAAGCCAGGGTCAGCAGTGCCAACAATTCACCAATCAACTAATAGAGTTTGACCAAAAAGACCTGACCTGCATTCACGTGTCCAGAGTTAAGGAAGCTTCCAGAGGCATGAACTCAACACACTTCTTAATCCACACTAGAGGAAACAGAGAAGCAAGACGGCAAGTGAAAAAGAGGGTTTAGCAGGTCTAATATTTCATTACAACTGGAAAAATGGTTCAAATCAATGGGCTACAAATTCCATCTTTATTATATGACAGCTCATTATCTTTTATAGGTAATTTTATCCAAGTGGTAAACATCTGTGCTTTATAATGATCAGCATTAAAAAAAGCAGAACATTGGAAATTTTCCAACGAATTGGGAAAGACAGGAAAGGCATTTTGAACTAATTTGGTTCAACTGGCAGATTTTTCCTATTCCACCCATACTGTTCCTTTTACATATAGGTAAAGACTGTTGTAGACTTAAAATCTCGATGGTGACAATGTCATTAATATTTACTGTTGCTGTTATCATCTACTCTACATTTATTTTTTTTAAATGATGATAGGAAAAAAACCCTGTGAGCTTTTCTTTCCATCTCTTTTTCTCTCTGTCATAAGTAATCACCTTTCCCCATCTGAAACAAATTAATTCCTGGGGAGGAGATGTTCCAAGAGCTTTCATATAGTCGTTTCCAAGGAAACAGCTTCTATTGTCCACATGTGTCCTGCAGCTCAGACAGTAGATTGCTTTGTATCATCAGACAAGGGTCTAGGGAAGCCAGCTAGTTTACATATACTTTGAGAGTGCAAAAATCAAGCTAGCAATCTCACTATAATCGAAATGGAATACACACACACACACACACACACACACACACACCAAAAATACATACATGCACACAAATTATGCATCTTAAATTTTCTAGCCTTATTTTACTGTATGGGGTTATGGAAGATGCTATGGGCTGAGTTTCAAAATATTATTTTCTCTGCTGTATGTCATCATAAAATGGCTTCACTGAAGGGACCTCCTCAAGTGCTGCTTGTAACATCCTTCAGTCTGTGGAGCCCTCTACTGGAAAGCTGTGTATCAAACTCAGAAAGAAGGCATTTGCTTTCTGAAATCCATTAGTTCGATTAGATTGGTCAATATTCTTTGACTCTTTCTTAGTTGTTAATCTTTCAGAATTTATCTTTAATTCACTAGTTTCAAATTACTTTAAACATTTATTCTTAACTTGTTTGCTGCTGATTTTCCTGTCTGGAGAAAACACTGTTATTAAAAGGTATTTGAACCAAATTCTTCCAAGTTGACATGAAACACCACTCTAATTTAATCCTTTTAATCTGAAAAATTGAGAAGTTCTTTTTTACTGGGAATGCTTCAAAATAGAAGCAACATTTAAACTATTCATTAGTTAGTCTGAGCTATACGTTAAAACTATATCAATATAATAAAAGTATGTAAAAAGTATAGAATAAGAATACAAGCCCATAGTATTTTTTATTTAGTTATTTAATTATTTTTGGAGGTGAACCTAGAGGTGCTCTACAACTGTGTTACATCCCCAACCCTTTTTATTTTCAGATAGAGTTTTGAACTTGAGATTCTCCTGTCTCAGCCTCCCCAAAAGCTGGCATAACAGGTGTGTACCATTGTATCATGAAAACTTTTAAATATGACACGATAAAGCTGCAAATGCTAGATCAGCATTGCATTGCCAAGGCAAGAGAAATTACAGTGTTTACCATGTAAAGAAGAGTACTAAGGGAAAGTTCAAATTCAGAATAAAGATTAAACAATGAATGATTTTTCTGAGTGTGAAAATTTTTAAAGGAAAGCATTTTTTAAGACAGCATTTTATTTTGGAAACTATCTTATTAGGGATAGGTTACTCGAGGTATTACTGTATAAGCTATGTAGTCAAAGTTAGCTAGAATATCATTTGATACAACCAGTAAAAATATTACATTTAAATTATGGGGGCTGGAGTGGTAGCTCAGTGGTAGAGTACTTGCCTGGCATCTGCGAGGACCCGGGTTTGAACCCCAGCACCATGTACACAACTAAGTGTTGGAAAAACAAAAAACAGATGAAAAAATAAATAAAATAGATTCTCTTTGTTTCCTCCTCACTCTCTCTTAAAAATTTAAATTATGCCCATATAAGAATATAGAAATGCAAATTACCTTTCCTTATAATTTAGTTTCCATTTATTAAAAAAATGACCCAAATACCTACCAGAAGAGTTGTAGATCGCAGGGAGAATTCTATATGTATTTCACTGAATTCATAGGATAGCATACTGACTTTGAGCCTACAGTGTTTGGATGAATGCAAGGCAAGGCCATCTATAAAGGTAGAGCAAGGAAGGGTAAGCCCTCTAGATTCTGTGAGAGCCATAGAGTGTGTGCACATGTTTTGTTGTCCAAACCAGGACTCTTTTAAAAGTAGGAGTTCTGATATTTTGCCAATGCATATCACAAATCAAACTATCTTGGGGAAGCTGAGACCTATAATCACTTGACACTTGACTTTGTATATTTATTCTGCACAGAGCCTTGATTATTTGGCATTAAGTCTGCCTAAAAGATAATATTGAAAATAAGGGTTGTCCAAGGTTTTACTATATATTAGCATTTTTACATTAAATGATCAAGCCAGATAGCCAGGAATATATTTTGAGACCTGATATATCAAAAGGCTGTAATAATTCTGCTAACTGTTACATGGTAATGGTGTATTCTTTATCAGTATTAAGAGAAAAATACATAATAATAATGTCACTTTGAAGTCAGGCAATCTGATCTGTCTGAGATCCTACCTCGATGACTTAATCTTTGGCACTTGATCCTAGTTTTCCACATCTATAAAGTAGAGATGCTATAAATACTCATGTCTAAAGATTGTTATGAGAATTTAATAAGAAACACATGTCAATAATAATAAAATTCTGGGCTCCAAATATGAAAGCTATTATTATTCATTAATAGGAGCAACTTTTATTTATTTAGGTTTTTAGGTATTCTAATAGTTTTCATATGCATGTTTGATTTTCTTTTCCCTGACTCTGAAGTTTGCATTATTTATTTTTATTTTACAAGTGAGGGTACAAATATTCATAGACATTGTGTGATTTAGTCAACATGGGGCCATAACATATGATGTAAAATTCACAACAGCTATTTCAAGAAGGCAAGTGTAGGCAAAGCAAGCCAACTGATTTGGTTTGATGAGCAGCTAAATTAGAATTATTTCAAAAGTGTTTGAATACTTAAAGTCACCACTGGAAAAGAAAAGATTATAGGCTTGTTCTTTTTAAAAGAAGATGAAGTTTCATAAATAACTATTTTGGTGCATTATGGTACTGGGAGGAAACTTCTCCACCTAGCCCACCCTCCACAACTATAATACCTGCTCACCAAAGTTTCCATAAAACTCTGAGAAAAGTCTGTTCTGCAGGCTTTGAGGTCTGGTGGTTGCAAATGTTATATTAATACTTGGATGTGGTGTGTACTACCATGACATGATAAATCTTTTGTACTTGATATGTATTGTAATATTGTGCTACTAGCCAAAATGTATTTCTGGTCTTCTTTTCGTGAATTCCTAAATCTGTCATCATCTCCTCTGTCTTAACCTGTATCTATCCATCATTACAGTGGTTAAGATAATGCTAGATAACTATCAAACTTTCTGGCTAGAAACATTGGCTTTCTCTCCTACTACCTGCATAAACCTGGGCAAATTGCCTAGCCTTTTGATGCCTCTGTTCTCTCATCTGTAGTACAGGCAAAATAGCATATAACTCATGTTTTCTTGTGATGATTAAAAAATGAGATAGCATTATATGTAAGATGCTTGGAAGTATCTGGACCATAGGAATGATCTAAAGTATTATTAGTGACATTCCTTCACCTTCTAATGATTTCCCAATGTATTCCAATTCCAGCTGAGCCAGATTTAATTCAATTCCATGGTAAAGAAATTCCAACTTATCCTAAACCTTAGGTTCTTATTAAGATTAAAACCTCAACCATTGAACCATTGAAGAACTTGGCTTCCTCTGTTGAATCTTTAAATTGACTTTTCCTTTCCTCCCTCTCTCCCTTTCTTCCATTCTTCCTTCTTTCTTTTCTTTTCTTCTTTCTTTCTTTCTTTCTTTCTTTCTTTCTTTCTTTCTTTCTTTCTTTCTTCTTCTTTCACCTTTTCTTCTTTCTTTCTGTTGTTTCCTAAAAACACAGGTGGCAGAATCTGACTCCAATCCACATTTTTTGTTATTGCTGTTTTTATTAGAGTGTTATAGTTATATAGAGTAATTGGGTTAATTTTGACAAAACTCATACATACATGGAATTTTATTTCAATCCCAGTTTCTCTCATCTCCCTCCCCTCTTTTCCTTCCTTTACTGGTTATTTATTTATTTATTTATTTTGATTGGTATTTTCCATATACACATAAAGATGAAATTTCCTGTGGTATAATCATATATGTATATAATGTGATTTTGTTAAATTCCTTCCATATTTCCTTCCCTTTTCCATTCCTCCTCTCTCACTTTCCATCTCCCTCTTCTACTCTACTGAGCTTACCAACATTTTTATTACATCTACCTCACCTCCAGCTTTTTTCCTTTATTTATACCTAGTCTGTACATATGAAGGAAAACACTTGACCTTGATTTTCCACATCTGGCTTATTTTACTTAGCATGATGTTATCCATTTCCATCCATTTAAATTGATATTTCTTATTATTCAGAATCCTGTATTTTGTAGGTTAGCAAAGAGTGTGAAAGGCTTTCTTTTCTTCCAGAGACATTATTTCATCCAACTTAAACAAAAGTTTTCTTATTTTGGTTCATGCCATAATACCATTCTACCCTCCATTTTATTGCTTCATGGCAGGGCACTGCCAATTGCATGTGATTCACAATGTTATCTTGCTACAAATACCACTATCATCCTAGATGATTGATCTGTTTCATAATTTACTGCCCATCTTAACACCAGCTCATCAGGTCTATAGGCAACCATACTCTTAGTCATACCATAGAACTACTCAATACTTAGAATTACCCAACATCCCCAAATAGAAATACAAATGCTTCACTCTCTAACAGAATTTCACTTCTACCAAGCTCCTTCACGTGTTTGTGTTCACCATATCTTTTACTGTAACCTTATGAAAATATTTAATTCGTAATTCTCCTCTCCCTTCTTTTCTTCCACTTCTTTACTTTTTTCTCTTTTCCAATCTCTCTTTTCTCTCTCATCAGTTTCACAAGCTCTATTATTTAAACTGCTAGATGGTTGGTATTTCATTATCTTATCTACCAGTTCTCCTATATAAACCTTGAAAATATTCTCCAATACCCCTTGACAAAATTTTATTCCTGCATTAGTCCTCTTATTCAGCCTCTGTCTAACAGGCAGATTGCCAAGAACTTTGATGCAAGCAAGAGTGTGAATGGGCATGATAAAGTCATGGTCTTTAATTTTAGCTGGAAATTCAATGATACCCTTCTAAATTTCTTATGTCTGCCTTGAGATTTAGGTACCCATTTCTGTAGCCATTTCTAAACATCTATAGTCTCATTAAAACTTAGGTAACATTGCCATAATCACACTCAACAGTAAACCTTACTTACTAACTCAAGGAAGTAGAGGCTAAGAGAAATTTATTCAATTCTTGTCCCTCCCTCACTAACCAACTCATCAGCAATGTGATAAATGAGGTAGGACAGGGATGAAGATGTGCATTTACATGCAGGGACAGGTTTTTGTTGCGGATGGTCAATTACATGATCTATAACATTTCCCTGATCATAGGTGAGTGCATCAGCACATCAACTCAAGTTGGAATACTTAGATGATCTCTTCTGGGAAATTAAAACTTGATTTCATAGATTTTATGTAGTCTGTAAAGACAGTGTAAACTGACACATGTAAATTCAAGGAGCCATGTGCACACAGAAAAGCAGGGGAAGTGCCATTGGAGCAGAGGTATCTTTAAGAATTTCTGTTTCTGGTTTCCAGTCCTCAGTGAAGTGTATTTCCTGCTCTGAGGTCCTAAAAGAGACCTCTGAACTTTGTATTCTCCCTTCTGCTTAAAATAGCTCCAATGAGTTATAGGTGCTGCAACCAAAAATAAATAAATAAAAAATTTCTAATTAGGCAAGTGTTCATATCCATTCATCCTCCCCCGCAACTTCAATGGAACAGTCTGCTTTCTATCATGGGCCAGGCCAGTCTTGGTACGTGTTCTGAATGGGTTCTGCCTTTGCTTTCCTTGAGATCTTACCCATTGGTCATCAGCACCATCTCCCCCATTTCTTCAGCCTCACCTGCTATCTCCTTTCACCTGAACTATAAATATCCTTACACAACTCCTAACTTGAAAAATAATACATCTCTCTTGACCTTTTGCTTTTCTCATGCTTTGCTACACTACTGCAGTCACATTAAGCAGCAAACACATTTCTAGCCTCTATGAACCCTCTGGAAAAAGCAGTCTATGCTCCATCTTCAATCATTTATATTCTGTTTCTACCTCACCCATTGTGTCATCAAGATGAATAAGGATGGATTTCACAAAGAAATCCATCTATTTTTAGTCTCATTGAACCCCTTGATAAGTTTCAATTCTGAACTTTTTTCTGATATATCATAGCATTTGACCACAGGTTAGCTTCCTCTTCTCTGTTAAAGCTATCTTTTTTCTTTGTGTCTGACATATTACACTCTGTACTGTTCATATTTTTCTTTGTGAAATCCATTGTTATTCATCTTGATGAAACAGAATTGTTAACATAGAGCTCAAACCACTCTTCTAAGCTCTAGTCATATACATAAATGCACACACACATACGTATGTAAGTATATATGGAAAATATAACCTAAACAAACACACATATAGAAATAAAACCTTCCCTCTGAACATTTTATTCAGTTACCTCAAACTCAACATTGCCCAGAGCATATAATTCATTAGCTTTATCCACAACCCTCTAGTCCTTCAGTATTCTAGCACCTTGCCAAGTCACTCTCTTATCCACTCAATCACTCAAGCTAGAAATGTCAGTCAGGAGGTTAAGATTGTTGCAAAATCACCTTAACTGATTGCCCTGAAACTTGCTATCATTCTTCTGCAATCCAGAATTTAAACTATTGGCAGATGATCTTTCCAAAAGCATATTCATTCATTTGTGTTCATGTGGGCTGCTAATGGGAATGGACTTGGAACCATGGTATGCATGCAGGCTCACTTATCACATATCTAAACATTTAATAATGAAGATAGTAGCAAGCTATAAATAAAATCAATTATATATTCTTACACCTTCATAACAACAAAGTAATAGTATATTGCAAACTATGTTTTACAAAACTGTTGAGAAATTTTTGAAAGGTAATTGAATAAATTATTACTGCCCATGTATAAATTTACTGATGTTGGGATATTAATTTTGGCATAAGTAATAAATGTATAAATTGTTCAGTAATTATTGTATGTTTTAAGAAAAGTTTGTTGATTTCATTTTAACAAAGTAAAAAATGTGTTATTATTATCATCAAGATTTTCTCATAGTCTTTATTCTATTGACAGTAATACTCAATTAGAACACTCACCTTGAATTATGGTAGCTTATAAATAGCTCTTTGTGAATGGCAATTTGGAGAAATGTTTCTCTGTCAAGGCAGTAGAACTGTCAATAAAATTCTTAAATATTAAAACCATAAGTCAGCAATAAATTTTACATACTCTATTCAATCTCTAAAGTGATAAAACACATGACAAATTATTATTAAAGTGAATTTCACAAAATATCTTAATATTATTATCCAAACTATTATTAATCATATCACATTTTTGCCTTCTCTTAAAGCAATATCAAACTCTACACATCAATAAACAGACTTAGTGTCACATTCACACCTTTTTTGATTTTTTCTTCTTTTAAAGAGAGAGAGTGACAGAAAGAAAGAAAGAATCAATCCATTTAGTTTTTCATGGTCCAACACTTCTTTGTGTATGTGGTACTTGGGCTTGAACCCACATTCTCGCGCGTGCCAGGCAAGCACTGTAACTATGGAGCCACCACTCAAGCCCCACATTTACACTTTTTTATGGTATATCACACTTCCTAAATAATTCTAAAAGTCACACATTGTGTATGCAAAAATATTACTCAGTCACCTTATATACCTGTTGCATATATCATATTATTTTCTATTCTCCCGTTTTTGAATTGAAATGCAATGATAAGCAAGAAAATGGATGTTCATCACTACTGGAAAATAATAAGATGGTTCCAAGACTATTATATTTTTGATATGTTAAGAGAAGGATTTGATTATTTGGTGAAGATTTTTCTTTTTCTCCCACTTAATTATTTTTGCAACTCAAAATCTGCACATACTCCAAAGTAGTGTCTGTCTACAATATCAATAGTGGTACATCCATGGCTTTTGGATGCAATCACCTTCTTTGAGAATGTGTGGGTGTGATGGAAATATGTGAGGAAGCATTTCTCTGGAGCCTGAATGGGTTGAGTCATAGGAGTGCACTTTGGGATTATGGGACACACTGTGCCAGTACTGAGAGTCTGATTATTAGTAACAGAGGTAAGAATGTCCAGCCTTTCTGGTTTTCGTGAGACTGAGGGCATTCTTGGAATGTACGATTTGGGGTGCTAAAATAAAAAATGTCCTAGGCAAACAGTAATGAGGGTCTATATGTATCTTTTTAAACCTTATTTTCAAGAATAATTTATTTTAAATACTGAAAACTTCATTGTAAAGATCTAGTTAATAGTTCATTTATCAGATTAAAATAAGGCATTTATCCACGTCTTCAGGTATTATCATCTGTTCTGAATTAGGTGTACATATAAGCCTTCCTTTAGCTTTGTCCCAAAGACTGGTAGTTTTTTCTTTTATTGGAGCATTATAGTTATGCATAGTATCTGGGTTTATTTTGACACAATCATACATGCATGGAATTTAATTTACTTATTCCAGGACCTGGTCCCCCCCATTCCCTCCCCTTCCTCCTTCCCCTTATTTTCCTTCCTGCTGGTTTTCCTTTCACTTATTTACTTGTTATTGGTGCTTTACAGATAGACATAAAGGTAGAATTCCCTGTGGTATATTTGTACATGCACATAACATCATTTTGCATTCCCCTACTTTCCTGTACCTCTCTCTCAATTTCTTCCTTCTACTCCACTGATCTGCCCATGTCTTTATGATATCCACATACCCTTCTCTTTTCCCTATTTTGTTCTGTGTATAGAATAGAACATTTGACCCTTGACTTTCTAAGTCTGGCTTATTTCACTTAGCATGATGTTTCAGTTCCATCCATTTACTGGGACCATATTTTTTAAACACAGTTTATGTATGCATGCATGTGTTTGTAATTTGCACATCTCCAAGTCAGGGATCTCTATCATTTGTATAAAGGTGATGCTGTTACTCTGCTTAAACTACTTTGCTTCAGCATTATGACAATATCCAAATAACTGACATTGGATATGATTCTTCTTCCTCCTTCTGGTCTCACTAATCTGCCACAACCCCTTACAGCAACTTTACTCTATACTAATCTCACACTTCCCACGCCAGCTATGCTCACATCCCCATATCTCTGCATGTGGTCTTGTCTATGGGGAATGCTCTTATTCTAAGTCATCACAGGATAATTCCTCTTATTTTTGAAATCCCATCTCAAACATCACTACCCCAGGAAACAATTTGACCTTCCAGTAGCAATGCAGTGTGGGATCTGAAATCAATCTGCTGCATTTAGATCCTGGTCCTATTTCTGACTGGGTTTATAACCCTGATCAAATAATTTACTTTCTCTGTGCCTCAATTTCCTTATCTATAAAATGTAATTTAGGATACTACGTACTCATGAGGTTATTATAATAATAAAAAACTAGAACAATGATTAATATAGCAAATATTAAATAAATGATGCATTGTAATTCCACTCAGTTATCATGTCTGATACATATTGGATGATCAATACCTACATGTTTTTGAATACTTGGAGGACTTTCTAGTTTTTGAAGATTCATAAATCAAAATAGAATAGAGGGAAATCATTATTTTAAGACTTTACTCCAAGGGATTAGGCTAGTAATATTCAGGTAAAGTGAAACTCTACTTTTGGATAACATAAGTGATCAAATGCAAATATTTCCACTTGGAATTCAGAGTCCAACTTTAGAGAATTTTGAAATAATTGTCAGATAAATGTATGGTTGTCATTTAAAGGATTTGCCCTATAATTCAGGAACTCAGACCTAAAGTTATGAAGAGAAGAAGTCAATTCAAGGGAGGAGGGCAGAGAAACAAAACCAGAGTAGAGAGTTGCATTATCATTGCCTACCCTTGTGAGAAACTGTTCCAGAGACAGATTTTGAGCAGAAGTCCAGACCTGAATAGGAGCTACCCTGCATTCAAAGGGGGGTCAGTTTTGGTGGAGTTGTAACTTGAAACACATGCACCATCTTTCCCTATTGGAAATCCTGTATTCTGGATGACATTTTCACATACACATGCACATACACACTTGAACAGAGTAAGAACACAACAGATGTCTATAATTCCTGGATTTGGGGATTAATAATTTCCCTTTGGCTGTTACCATGTCTCACAGAGGACTGGGCCAAGCAAAAGGTGGAAGAGCATCAGTGGACTTAGATGCAAGGGGCAAAGACCTTCTAAGTAGTCATGTCAGAACTTCCACCTAGGTCTGAATTCTGAAAGTTATGCTTTTACTATTTAGAAATGTACTAGACAACATGAATGAATTGAATAAAATTTGTTACATATAGTAAAAATATAGTTGATTTTTTCTACTAAACCCTTTTCAATAATCTTTATTATAAATCTGTTGATTTGTTCCTACTAGCAAAGAAAGGGAACCCATCCTGCACTGACATGTCAGAAGAGAATGTAAGCAGCTATTTCATTTTAGCCTTATGAAATTCCTGGAAGATAGGGCAAGATGTTATATGTTATTGCCTCCATGTTCCCTGTGTAGGAAAAATGAAGCACATTGAAGTCAAGTAATTTGTCAAAGGTCACCTAGCTAGCTGGTGAGACTACCACTCTTCCAATATGCTTTCCACCAGACCATGTTAGACCTTAAAGGTCATGGACACACACTTGTTTCCAAGTCTGAATTGCACTTTGGTGCATGGAACCAGGTGACTAATGGAGAAATAGTGTTTGGATGCCATG
>PVKS010036503.1:0-19299 GCA_004027875.1 Aplodontia rufa | reverse complement strand
TTTCATCCCATACTTTGCACTTTGGGGAAGTTCCTAAAAGATCTAGTGAAAAAGTCAGTGTGGGAGATGGCGCTCATGGTTCTGCTTCTGTCAGATCATTCCAGGAGAGTGCTTTGTCCATGGAGGGAGAGGCACTGCAGTGCCACACAGTCCCTGTACTCTCTGGGCCTGTGTGACACAGGCAGACCCATGGGCTCAATGATGGGGGCAGGGCCTACCTTGGTCCAGCTCTAATTCTTGGCAGAGACTGACTTGTGTTAAAAGAGAAGAATGGAGGGCTGGAGCAGCGGCTCAGTGGTTTCAGCGCTTGCCTGGCATGCGCAAGGATGCAGGTTCAAACCCCAGCACCACATACACAAGAAAGTGTTGGAGCAATGAAAGCCACATGAAAAACTAAATAAAATTGATTCTCTCTCTCTCTCTCCTCTCTCTCTCTCTTACAGTCCCTCTCTCTTAAAACAAAAGAGTCTAGAGAGAGAGAGGGGGAGGGAGGAATGGATGCACAAGGCATCACAAGGCAAATTTTTAGATATCAAGTCATTATTAATTCAGCAAAACTGATTCTAGGCCTTAGACATGAAGCTGCATGCTAAAAGGAAAGTAGAAGTTTTGCATCCAGGCCCTCCTCAACTGTGGTGAGCTAAGTAATGCCCACCCACTCCCACTCCCCAGAAAATACCAGACGTAATGTCAGGAACTGGTGAATATATATAACCCTACCTGGCAAAAAGAACTTTGTAGATGCTATTAAAGTAAGGGTAACGAGGGATTGGAGAGTTGGTGGCTCAGTGGTATAGTGCTTGCCTGGGATGCGCAAGAACCCGGATTCAATCCCCAGCATCACATACAAAACTAAGTGGAAGAAAAACAAAAAAGCCGATGAAAAACCAAAAATTTCAAAAGTAACAACTCTCTCTCTTTCTCTCTTACTCTCTCTCTTTTTAAAGAAAGAAAAAGGAAAAAAGTAAGGATATGAAGATGAGGAAATTATCATGGATTATCTGGGTATACCTAATGTATTCACAAGGATCCTTGTAAAAGGGACACAAGAGGACTCAGAGTCAGAAGAGACGTGATGACAGAGGAACAGAGAGAACGAGAGAAACAGGAAGATGCTATACTGCTGGCTTTGAAGATAAAGGAGGAAATCATGAGCCAAAGACACAGGCAGCCTTTCTAGAGGAGAGAAACGGCAAGGCAAGGGATTGTCCCCTAGAGCATCCAGAAGGAACACAGCCCTACAGACCCACTGTCAACTCTGACCTCCACAACCAAACATAATAAATCTGTGTTGCTTTTAGCCCCTAAGTTTGTCAACAGAGGATGCCGAAAAAATGGCGTCAATTTGCTGCTGGTCTCCAATTTACAGACTTACAAGTAAGTCCGGACTTACCCATCAGTAGAAGTCCAGGCTTTGTTTTGACTCCTCTTGACAAATGAATTTGCCTGAGGGACCCTGCGCACTGGATCCCTCCCTTTTCCAGACTACTTCCCTCCATCCAGGAGGCCACAGGTGACTCTGGGGCTGGTCACAACCACTCCCCCTGCATTCCTGCTTCATTCCCGAATACTGCTTTACCCAAAGCATGGTCCGATCACCATTTTTAATTTCCAAGGTGAAAAATGTAAGGCTGCAGCCTGTCATAATAAGAAGTTAATAATAAAGAAAAGAATTAAAAGTAATGATAGCAGAGTATGCTGGTGCACGCCTGTAATCCCAGTGGCTTGGGATGCTAAGGCAACAGGATCGCAAGTTCAAAGCCAGCCTCAGCAACTTAGCGATGCCCTGTCTCAAAATCAAAAAACAATAATAATAAAAGGCTGGGGGTGTTGCTGAGTGGATAAGCAGTCCGGGTTCAATCCCCAAAACTCCCCTCAAAAAAATGGTAAGACTACAAATTCAAGAAGTTACAACAGTTTTACTTTGGGTTTGACAATTCTGCACGTGTGACTTAGTGAGGAGAGCCTTCAGGAGAAGAGGGGTGAAAACAGCATGGAGCAGAGGAAGGAGCCAGGAGATCTTGGACTCTCCCTGGAAGCTCAGCCTCAGCCTGATTCCATGAAGAACTCTGACTTGTGAACTGCCCTGGTGCAAAACAATCTGTTGAAAGCAGGGGGCCAGAGACTGAGGGTAACATGACATCCCATTCTGCCAAAGGCAATTCTCCAAAGAAAGAGGCCAGTATGAACTGTAAACAGGCAACACCCAGAGTAGCAGAGGGATGGGAGCTCAGACACTTTTAAAGGAGCATCTGGGTGGACAACGACAGCATCCATTTCATGACCTATGACAGAGCGCACAGCTACTCCCTAAAGAGCACTTCCACCCATCTTCCTCACCTCCCCACTGCACAGTTAACCTTGCTCTTCATCCCCCACCCTTTTCCACTACACCCTTGAGCTGTTGCTCTTCCCTAGAGACAGAGGTCCCAGAGACATTTCTTTCTCCTTTAAACACATCACCTAATCTTCCTTACACTTTCAGGACTTGCCAAGATGATTGATTGCCTCCATTCTAAAACTCCAAGAAGTACATCGGAACACATGAGTACATCTTTCCAAGTGTGGCTTACATAAGTTTGGGTAAAGAGCATGTCCATCACCTACAGTTCAATCCATGTTGAACCAAGTTCACCAGCAGGGTTCAATTCCCCTTCGGAGCTTTTCACTCCTCATTGTGGAGGTGAGGATTAGTTTCCCACTCCATTCTTGCCATCCATGAGTAATAACAATAGCAAGCAGGCACAGACATTTATAAACCCCTTCTCAGGGAAGAAACGTATCACCAAGAAGTGTGCAAGTGGCAACCCACCAGTGGCATTGGGGCAGGGGGAACCAATGAAAAACAGAACAGTAGAAAACATCAGAACTCATTTCAAATAATAAACAAATAAATATGCAGGCTGGAGCAGTGGCTCGGCAGTTATGGCGCTTGCCTGGCATGCGTGAGGATGCGGGTTTGAGCCCCAGCAACACGTACACAATGAAGTATTGGATCAACAAAAAACTAAATAAAATAATTTCTCTCTTTCATTCTCTCTCTCACTGTCCCTGTATCTTTAAAAAAAATAAAGAAATATGCATATCATTTCATGGAGCAAATCTTTGTTTCAGTTAGATTTATTTGCATATGTATATTCAAATATTTGCATGTTTTGGGTCATGATGTATTTCTTACCATGGTCAGGAGTCAAAAATGTTGAGGGGAAATGGATGCAGTGGTACACGCCTATAATGCCAGCAACTGGGGAAGCTGAAGCAGGAGGATTGCAAGTTCAAGGCCAGCCTCAGCAACTTAGCAAGACCCTGATTCAAATATAAAAATAAAAAGGGCTGAAGATGTGGCTCAGTGGTGTCCTGGGTTCAATATCTAGTACAAAAAAAAAGAAAGAAAGAAAAGGCTGGGAGAAACTCCCACTGAGTAAAACAGTTTAAACAGTTTTCACTCACAGATAACTTCTCTCATTTTCATCCAAAACAGCTTGATTCCTTGATGTCACTGGGGGTTCAGAAATCTCCATTTACTGCAGTGGGTCTTTGCTTCATGTCTATGAAAGAGGAAAGACATATTTGGGTGTTTATTTTCTGCAAAACAAAGAAACTCTCCACAGCATTCCATATCCCAGAGGTGAACTGAACCGCACTTCTCTATGAAGCCTACTTAAAGCTTTGAAATGATAATGTTACACATTTAAGTGGGTACAACTGCATCCACTAAAAAGACGTGGTCAAGTTCTAAGTTCCAGTGCCTTTGAATGTGACCTTATTAGGAAATAGTGTCTTTGCAGATAGAAGTAAATTAAAAGGAAGTCACCCTGATCCAGTGTCTGATATCCCCATAAGAAGAGGAAATTGTGGAAACAGAGACACCCAGGCAGAATGCTATGTGGTAACAGAGGCAGATGTCAGATGATGTGTGTACAAGCCAAAGAATGCCAAGGATTGCTGGCAATCACCAGAAATTAGAAAAGGCAGGGAAGGATTCTTCCCCAGGGCCTTCAGAGAGAATACAGTGCTACGAGTTCCTTGATTTTGGACTGCCAGGGAATACATTTCTGTTGTTTCAAGCCACAGGGTTTGTGGTAATTTCTTACAAAGCCCTAGGAAACTAATGCATAGGCTTCCCCTGCTTCTACGCTTACCACTGAATTTTCAAAAATCGTAGGAAATATTTATATGTATCTGCTCGAATATTCACAAAACGCCTCTGAAAAGATAATCAAGACACAGGCAACACTTGTCGCCTTTGGGAAAGGGAACTGCATACCTGCAGGATAAAGTAGGGAAGGCTTTACTATAATACCCTTTTGAATTCTGGACCATGTGATATTGATCTATTTTTAAAATAAGTGAAATTAAAGTTTTGAAAATCTTACCCCTAGGCTCAAACTCAACCCTCCTCGAAATCTTCCCCCCTCCCGCCAGAGCTCACTGCCGATGGATGTCTGCATTAGTTTGTTTGTTGTTAATACAATAAAATACTTGAAGCAGGCTACATTTGAAGAAATGAGGTTTATTCTGGCTCATGGTTCTGGCTGGAGGTCAAGAGGCTGCATCTAATGATGGCCTTCTTGTTGACAGTCCCAAGGTGGCACAGAGCATCATATGGCAAGAGACAGAAGTGTGGGTATATCTTGTTTGATCTCATCCTGCATTTTTTGTTTGTTTATTTGTTTGTTTGTCTTTGTGTGTGTGTTTTGGCTTTTGTACTGGGGATTGAACCCACGGGCACCACTGAGCCACATCCCCAGCCTTTCTTTTGACACAAGGTCTCGCTCTAAGTTGCTTAGGGCCTTGCTAAGTTGCTGAAGTTGGCTTTGAACTCACAATCCTCCTGTCTCAGTCTCCAGAGTTGCTGGGATTACAGGCGTGTGTCACCATGCCTGGCTCATCCTCTTCTTATAAAGTCACCAGGATTGAATCTTGGGGACACCACTCTAACAACCTTATCTAATCCTAACCACTTCCCAAAGGCTGCACCTTTAAACACCACAGTCATATTAAGTTTCAACCCTCTAAACACCTCCGAATGGAGACTAAATTTCAACATATGAACCCTAGGGGGACTCTCAAATCATACCTAAACTTAGCAATGCCCATCTCATTTTTTAAGCAGAGGTGAAGTCCTAACATGGATCTCCCTCTTTCACAGAGGCCCCATGGTTTATAGAATTTCCCCTTTTTTACAAAAAATCTGGGAAGACTAACTATTCAGTCTTATTAAGCAATATCTTCAGTCGTCTTTCAAGTTATTGCTTGAGAATAAAAATGCTCAAGAGGAAAAAAAACTGCTGAAAGCTGAGATAATGTTCCTATTCACAATACCCCTTAATTACTGATTTAAAGGACGATCCATTGTCACATTTCCTCATTAAGAGACACATTTTATGAGCAGATAATTCATACAGATGATTTAAGAACAAACTCATCAAGCAGTCTGAAACTGAATCCAAAAAGGTACGCATAGCCAATTATGTAATTTGAAGCATTGAACAAAACAGGCCCAAGGGGCTTTCAAAATCAAAGCCTCCAGTGGAGAGAGACATAATGTAATTTGGGCCTTCAGTGAAACACTCCTGGAAGGCAACTCTATACAGTATCAGTGATCAATGCATATTTTATGAATTAAATTAGATTAAAATCACAAATAAAGACTGAGATTTTGGAATTATCAGGCACACTTTCCCTGTAATGCTCTAAAAATGGGAAACAAGGCTGTCTGGGTTGGAATATCGATCCCACTTTACCCATGAAAAATAGAGAGAATAATAATAATCTGCCTTTTAGTCTTACTGAGGCAATTAAACAAGATAAAATGTATGTAGTAGATGCAATTGGTGCCCTGCCCAGATGCCATTTGCCAGGCCATGGCACCAATCCCCTAGCTGTTTCTCCACATGTGTACCTGTGATAGCTGAGAGAATATGCGACTTTAAAAAGCCATAGTTAATTCATATGCACCCCAAAGTTTCAGAAGTAACACATGAAAAGATACCAAGGAGGGTGCTAGAGTAGTGGATCAGTGGTTAAAGTGCTTGCCTGGCATGCACAAGGACCTGGGTTCAAATCCCAGCACCACATAACACAACTAAGTGTCTGAGAAATGAAGGCCAGGTTAAAAAAAAATTAAAAAATTGATTCTCTCTTAGTCTCTCTCTCCCTCTCACTCAAAGAAATATGTATATATATCAAGGCGGAAAAGACAAAACAAAGCACAAACATTAAAATATAAGATCAATCCCAGCTACTTGAGAGGCTGAAGCAAGAGGAACTCAAGTTCAAGGCCAGCCTAAGCAACTTAGTGAGACCCTACGGAATTTAGCAAGACCCTGTCTCAAAATAAAGTAAAAAGGGCCAGGGATGTGGCTCAGTGGTAGAGCACCCCTGGGTTTAATCCCCAGTACCACAAAGAAAAAAAAAAGAAGAAAGAATAAGAAAAGAAAAAAAAATCAAATAGGCTGATTCACACAATCAAAGGACCAATAACAAAGGCAAAGGCAGTTAAAAAAAAGAAAAAAAGAAGAAGAAAAAAAAATGATGATGCTCCTGGGAGTTAGGCAGGTTACCCTAGACTTTGAGAATGAGTAAGATGGAAGTAAATATAGAAGGTATTCCACACAAGGATGGAAATGAGCATTCTATTCAGCAAATATTTCATTAATCACTAAACAAATGACATAAATCCCATCAAGAACACAGGAATTGAGCTGCACAGGTGGCTCCATGGTGGAGCGATTGCCTGGCATGTGTGGAGACCCAGGTTTGAACCCCAGCACCACCAACACAACTAAGTGTTGGAGAAACAAAAGCCAGATGAAAAAATAAAGTTGATTGTCCCTTTCCTCTCTCTCTCTCTCTCTCTCTCCTCTCTAAAAAATAAAAAAAGAGCATAGTGATTCAATGGAGTTTTACTGAACCTTGCAGGAAAATGGATGGAACTGGAGAACATCATGCTAAGTGAAATAAGCTGGACTCAAAAGTCAACCATCGAATGTTTCCTCTCATATGTGGAAGCTAATGCAAAATAAGCAAAAAATAAACAAATTATAAAAACCACAACTAAATAGCCCTATATCATTTCTTTATTCAGGTGAGACTTGACTTTGCAACTCACACAGTACCACCAAGGATTTGCTTTCTCGCTGATTTTCTCCAAACCTTCCAAAGTATTGGCACCATACCCAGGCTTCCACAATAATCATGGAAACTTCATTGTGTACGTGGTGCTGGGGTTCGAACCTGTGTCCTTGAGCATACCCGTAAGCACTGTAATTGATGAGCTCCAGCCCCATATGTGTGATTCTTATCGCTCTCACAGCACATGGCTTTCCATGGTGTGTGTTTTCTTCCTCTTTGCCTTCACCCTCCAGCTTATACTTTGTGAACTAAAATAAGTCTCCCATGCCATCCTCACCTACAGATGAGGTCAGCCCCTGCTGACTGCTCTCAAAATAGTGTAGCTCTCCTTCATGGCAATATGCTAGTATTCAGTTAGGTTTCTCTCTTCCAGAGGAACAGAAACCATAGCTCATTTTGTTCATGATTGTATCATCAGCATCAAGCAAGCATCTGGACGGTGGGCACTCAATAAATGTTTGTTGGTTGATTGGATGGATAGATGGATGGATGGATGGATGAACTTGGCTTCTAAACCTCCACATGCACTTAATTAGCTGTTACCATCAGCTTTTTTTTGAGATTCAGTTCTTTCGACTGTGAAATGAAAAAGTTGGACTAGTTGACCTTTAAGATCCTTGCTGAATTTCAAATGCTGAATTCATGAAGTGTTACTGCCAAGTGAATTTCTTTAACTGCAGGTATATGGAACTAAACTAAAAAGTGATGTTTTGGGTTACTTTGCTATCCTCTTGCAAATGTCATCTTTAATCAAATTCTAACTTTGTGTAGTCTCATGCGGTAGTTAGCAATCTGGACAAAGTAGGATACTACAACTGTTACCAAGCATCTGGAATTACCAAATTGCTAAAACAAGTTATAAAAATATATGCTGACAGTCCAGGAAAATGTTAAATGAAATGTTATTGAGAAAATTTTATACATCTTCCTAACCCCTCCCCCAAAATGACAACATTCAAAGTAAAGGCTTGATTTGATTTAATGCGCTGCTAAAAATAAAATTCATATCTGGGTGATATTTGTTTAGTGTTATAAGTGTTATATTGAAATAGTTTATTTTGAATTTATAAAATAGCCTTGTATTCAAATTCATGGAGATTTAATTAAATCCTAAATATATTTTTATTCACGGTCACTTCCTAGCCAAGGCTTGTCATCTATTTGTGCATTTAAAAAGAAAGTGTGATTCATCTTATCCTTTGACATGCCTATGAAACACAAGATAAAATTTCCTACCTGTTCTCCCATTCAACATCTGGATCTGAACTATAATCTGCCTATAAATAAGAAATGAGAATTTTGATCAGGCAGTTTTGCAATCTGTTCCAAGTAGTCTGGGAATACTTGATAGCATAACAAATCTCCAAGTAAATTAACTGATGTTAAGACAGTTTAACTACCATAAAATATTTTATTATATTCCATATTCTCTTCAAAATGGATATTTTCTAATGCAGCGATGTCACTGGAGTATTGATAAAGAAAAAGCACTGTATGGAATTGTACCTGGAAAAAGAATCTACCCTTTGTTCCTTATAGTGTCTCTTCCAAATGGCTGGGGCAGGAACTAGCTAGCTGTTCCCCAAACCCATTTCCATTTGTCCTTAGCTCCCAGCTTACCATGTGAAAGATTCACAGAAAAAAGAATGTAGGCAAAATGATGTATCCTACTTTGGAGTCTGACCCATAAAAAAACTTTCCATGTGACCCTCCGCTCTTTCCTCCCAAATGCTAAAGATACTCAAGTGTATTCGGAGACATTCTCCAAACACCACCAAGTGGGACAGACGCTTTTCCACTTTCTCATAGTCTCAACCATATTACGACCTTGCATCAGAGAGACCACGTATCTCATCCCTCATTCTTCTTAATAGTTCAGGCTTTTGAGCGAAGCACGCTACCAAATGCCGCTACTAAAAATTTGCAGCAGGCAGTTATTTCTTTTCCACCATTTTTTTCATTCTAAAAGAGAAAAGAAGAGGTGATAGCCTGAGAGTCCATGAATTTTTGCTCAAGAATCAACTGTCAATTGCATAACCTGGACACAGAAAATGGATTGCTGCACAGATGGAGAAAATGTGTAACTGCAGTCGTCTTTTTTACCTGTAGTCTTTTTACTTACAAAAATTTGAAATGAGCATGTTAGTTCAGGTCCTAGGAGAAGCAGATGTGAAGACAGAATAAACCGTGCCTGCAAGAGAAGATGAAGATTGAGTGGGGAGGGCTAGAAAGTCAACTGACCACAATGCAGATCTGACCCAGAGGGAGGAAGAGAGAGAAAGCATGCTGGGTAGAAATGTCCTAGGCTGTCATGTAGTCTAGGGAAGGTTTGGCAAGTCCCAAGTCCCTCTCAAACAAATCTGCCTTATGATCCTTGCTTTTCTGTCCTTAGTTGGGAGCAGTCATTGGGAGGCAAGGCCTCAGCTCAAATGTAGAGATGGAATTAAGAGCTGAGGCCAGGGGCTGGTGTGGTGGCTCAGCAGTTCCAGAGCTTGCCTGGCATGTGCGAGGATGTGGATTCAAACCCCAGCACCACCTACATAGTGAAGTGTCAGAGCAACAAAGGACAGATGAAAACTAAATAAAAAATTGATTCTCTCTTTCTCTCTCTCACTGTCCCTCTCTCTTAAAAAAATGCTACCTGTATATCATTTTGTCTTAATAGATTTTGGCCATAATGGAAACAGGAGCAGAACAAACTAGTCTCAGTAATGGGTTGGTTGTATCATGAATTTGGAGATAGGGATGGGGATAGGAGGCAGTGCTGGGAATGGAACCCAGGGCTTTGCATATGCTCAGCATGTGCTGTACCACTGAGCTACAGCTCCAGTCCCTGAATCCCTCCCAGAGCACCACCATCAATTATATAATGCTCCCCATTAAACAGAGACTTCTTAACCTACTTAGGAGTTTGACTCTTTCTGTTTCTAACTATACAGACTGGAGATAAAAATGGTTTAATCAAGACAAAGGTTTATTTCCCTCTCATTTAAGTCTGCAGTAAAGCCATGATGGTATGAAGGCTCCAAAGTGTCATTCTAGACCCTGGCACCCCCTGTTTTTCTATTCCTGCATTCTTAGAGTATGACTACCATCCTCAAGGTCACCTCATGTTCCAGAATGGATACTCGGGAAGCTATTTATCATGTCTGTGTTCCCGCCAGGATAAAGGGTAAGGACTAGAAAGCACAAAGGACATTTGCTAGCTAAGTGTGCCCCTTTGGGGGGAGAAAAAAAACTGCTCCTGGGAAATCTCACCATTTGCAGACAATTTGGGCCTACAATTCATTTGGTGACACTTTGCTACCCAGGAGGCTGGGAAATGCATTTATTTAGCTGCGCATAAAACTGCCCCAACTGTTTTCACAGAAAAAGGGGAGAATAAATGCTGGGCAGGTATTCTTTGTCACAGTCATTCTAGGGCTTGGTTCTGAAAAGGTTTAATTAAAAAAGACGGATGAGATTTTTTCCCTGTGTTACCAGATGAATGAATATTTATGAGAGCCATTGATCCAGTTCAACTGCTGTCCATAAATTTGCAAAGATTGTTTATTGGTTGCTTTGTCCATATACCTATTCATTTTGTACTTTCCTTCCTGGGCAAGAGCAAATTTTCCTTTTTTAAAAAATTGTATTAGAGGCCTTTTAGAAGATCTGCCCAGCATGCTAACCATGTTCTCTGAGACTTGCTGTCCCAGCCAAGTATAGTTAGTCCCTGACAGTCATATTTATAACTACCTAACCCATCCCCTAGCCTGAAGACCTTAGCCCTCAAATATTGGGCCATGAAAAGAAAATATTCTAAGCTAAGCAAACCCATTTCTCTCTCTCTTGAGAATGTGGAGCTGGGATCAAAATTGCAAATCAGTCTCCACTGGTCATTTGGCCAGAGATGTAAATTCAGAAATGATGGGGATGACCATCTCCTGCCATGTTTATGGGACAAAAAATAGAGCCAGTTTCTGGATGGTGGAGAGGGAAACAGACACCATCCAGCCCTTTTTTTTGCTGTAGTTATGTGAATCATTGCTTTCCACAGATTTTCCAAATGCTACATTCAAATTAGTGAATTGGAAGGATCAAAACTAGCTGGTGTCACCAGTGTCAGGTGCTTTCCAAACTACCTTAATTATTATGACCTAACCAATACAATTCAAAGCTTGTCTCCCTGTGGTCCTTCCATATGGTACACTGGAACAAGCACAAGATTTGGTGATTGCTGAATGGGTTCCCCAGTCCCCACCCAGTACATTTCTTTGAGTGGATATCTGTGACTTCCTGCCAATAAAGCCATCCTGACTGCCTTACATTTATACAGGTATTAAAGGATAGAGGTAATGGTAAGAGTTTGGGCGATTGGTTTGGCCTATTGAATTGAATTTGAGAAATTGAGTTCAACTGGAATTCTACACGGTGCTAGATCTATAGACCACAGATGAATAAGTCATGGATCCTGCCCAGGAACTTACAATTTGGTTTCATAAGTGACTCTCACAGTCGAATATTATATATTCACAATAAACCATATCTCACAAGAAAGAATTAAGATTTCTCAGTTGGAAGAAGACTCCATAGCCTAGAGTCAGAGGGGGTTAGAAGCTGCCATTGATTTCTTATAAAAAGAAAACACATTCCAACAGGTGTTTTCCTCTCTGGCTGGTTTTTATCTATACCCCTCTGCTTTTCTGCTCTCAGTGTTTAGAGATGGCTCCACTGAGCGGGGGATAAAAAAGAATTCCAAAGCAAGCGAAACAAAAGAAAAATATCTATGCATAACTACTTTTAGATGGTTTATAAATAAAAGATTCAGAATTATGCCAGGTGATAAAAGTCTATAAAAATTTTAATGCAGATACAAGAAAACAGCAGCACTTTTTGTGGGTTCTCCCCTTTTCACTTTGATGTGCTTTGCTATTGAAACAGAAACAAAGAAAACAAATATTGAGTTCCCTGCCTTCTGGAACTTTTTACCAGCAGGAGGTGAGAAATCATATAAATTGCTGGAAACAAATGGTAACAGGCAGTCATTTCTTTTATAATGGACCATTAGATTGTTGTATTTGCATGTATCATTAAGATTTATTGCAAATTCTCTAATGGAATGACAATACTAGAGATATCTTCTGCCTAATACAATTAGAATGTAGGCTTCTAGGGCAAAGTTACTACACATTTTCCTTGGAGGAAAAAAAATGTGTATCTTCTGCCATGAGAACACCAGTGAGATAAAGAAGCTATTCTGAATGCTTTTGTTCAATTTAACATTTTTCTATCGTAACAATATTCTTATGACTTTACATAAGCCAGTGATTTGAAGCAAGGCATCTTCTGCAGTGAATTTTTGCTTTTAATGTAGAACATAGGATAATGAAGATCAGGAACATTAACCTTTATTCTTTGATGGAAAAGGCAAATGATTTGGGGTGCAATTATCAGTGAAAGCTTTACTCGGAGTTGGAGGAGCAGTCATTCACCTAAGCAATGCTTCTTCGGGGCAGGTGAGAAGCAGACCTAGCTACGAACTCTCAAGTGGGTCAGGCAAGATGTGCTCCCTTGGTCAGAGATGCCCACAGGTCCATCACGGCCTAAAAGCTGGTTTCCAAGATTTCATATTCTTGCTTCTTTTTCCCATCAGTACTTTGAAATCTTGGTCTGACATTCCCTGTCTCTAATGGAAGACATTCCCAGTGAATACTGCTCCCTTCTATTCCTTGAAATAGCATGATTTCCTCATCACTTCTTACATTGCTATCACTTGATCCAGGGAAACCACACATTATGGTTAGGACAGGAAGTGTCCCCCAAAACCTCATGTGTGAAATGATGCAAGAAGGCTTAGAGGTGAAATGATCGGGTTCTGAGAGCATTAATCTAATCAGTGTTAATCCACTGACTAGGTCTACCTAGATGGTAACTGTAGGCATGTAGGGTGTGGCTGGAGGAGGTGGGTCAGTAGGGATGTGTCTCTGAGGTACATATTTTGTATCTGGTGAGTGGAGTTTCTCTCTGCTTCCTGATTGCAATGTCCTGAGCCACTTTCCTCCACCACACTCTTCTGCCATGATGTTCTGCCTCACCTCAAGCCCTGAAGAATGGAGTGGGCCACTTATAGACTGAGATCCCCGAAACTGTGAGTCCCCAAATAAACTTTTCCTGCTCTAAAATTGTTTTTGTTGGGTCTGTTAGTCATAGCAGTGGAAAAGCTGACTAAAACACCATACAGCTATATGGATATCAAATCCAATATAATTCTGTATCAAGAAGAGTTCAGGGAATTAACTCCACACACACCACTGCCCCACACACACACATGGAGACTTCATTTTCTATTACAATATTAACCCACTAAGTATTATGCATACATTGTAGAGAAAAGAGAGAATAATAAAAAGAAGAAAAAGAGCAGTGGATTTAACATGTACTTTAACAAAATGAATAATTCAAATCTGCCTCCTGACACCAGGAAAACATTCGAGAATATTTTTCAGAGATGCATTTTGGTTCTTTGAGATTTAGCAATGTGATAGGTTTTAGCTATATTCAAATGGAATATGGCTAACTCAGAGGATGCCAGAACCCCAGAGGAAAGATTATTTAAGGGGGAAAATGTGGTTTGTTAGAAATTCAGAAGGCTTAAAACTTTTTTTAAATTCATACTTGAAATGCCTATAGTGTACTATATTACAAACGAGGAAATGAAGTGTGAAATTAAGTGAATTGCTAAGTGGCCAACCAGTTTAAGTTGATCAAATGGAATATTCACCAAACTGGTAACATAGTGTTAATTACTCTGGAGAGAGCCATTCTGAGATACATAAACTTTGAAAACAATCCTTAGGTATGTAAAGCTATGTGATTCAATGCTTTCTGCAGATATTTTCCCAAATATTATATCCAAGTGGATGAACTAGAAGATAGATAGATGGTGGATCTAGTGCCAGGTGCCTTCCAAACTACCCCGCCAGAATATTTGGTTTTAGTAACAATGCTGTCATGATCAGTTATTGCCACAGTTATTATTCTCATCCTGAATTTTCAGCCATTATCCAAGGAGAGTAATTGATTCAGGCCTTGCAAATGTATGTGGCTCAATTTGAACTGGAAAGATACAGCCTGACTCATGAAAAGAAGATAATAATAGAAAATATGTTTTCATTGGAAAATTGGTGAGTTAGCAGCAAGAGCCCTCTTTGATTCAGGAATAATTGCAGGGTATCCATGGTTACAGAAAGTCTTGTCAACACCCATTGTTCTATTTATACCTTGGGAGACGTGTCACCACATTTCTATAAATAGAGGTTCTTTCATTTCAACCCTAATCATGCAAATCTCCTATCTTCTCAGTAATAAAGAATTTGGACCCTACAGTGTGAGGGGAGATATGCAATGGATATAATGGGCCATACGTCTGAGGAAGAGTCAACACAGCAAGGTAGAAAGTCATTTTATAAGGGGAAAATGTTGCTTCCTAAGATCTCTAGCAGGTGACTGACTATCTGAGGAAGAGCAGTAACCCTGAGAACCTGAGCAACCTTGAGCTACTTACAGCTTCTCCTGAGTACCCATTCAGCTTTAGATATAAATCAAAAGGAGGACTGGAAGATTTTGATTAAATAAGGCAGAAAAAATAAGAAAAAAAGACCTTAAGGTCAAAAAGAATGAGATAGTAGATGATAGCAAATGATGGCCATAAAAATTAGAAAGCAGATGGCTTAGGGGAACTGACTTAGCATAAAGTTAAAACTTAAACTCTTCTAAGAATTCAGGGTCAGGTCACAGTGGTGAGCAAAAGTCACTTCGAGCTGCAAAATCCCAGGGATGTTCAGGGAATTGGAGGCACCAGCTACCTCTGAAGCTTGAGAAGCACAAGGTACAGAAAAAAAGTCATAGCACAGGGCAGGGGTGCGGTACTAAAAACAGAAGAATCAATTCAGAATTATTATATCTCAAACAATGATATCATCCCAACCCCTCCTCCATTTGGCTCTGAGAACACCAGTAGCCACTTGTTTCCTTTTGTGAATTTTTTTTCACCTGGTTTTTCTTTTTCCTTTATTTATTTCTGTATGGGGTGCTGGGGATCAAACTCAGGACCTCATACTTGCCAGGCAAAAGCTCTACCACTGAGCCATCTCACCAGCCCCACTCATTTACTTTTTTTTTTTTTTAAAGAGAGAGGGACAGCAAGAGAGACAGAGAGAGAAACAACTTTATTTAGTTTTTCACATGGCCTCAGTTGCTTCAACACTCAGTTGTGTACGTGGTGCTGGGGTTTTAACCCGGGTCCTGGTACTTGCCAGGCAAGCGCCGAAACCGCTGAGCCACCACTCCAGCCCTCCACTCCTGTATTTATTTAGGTACTGGGTATTGAATCCAGGGGCACTCTACCACTAAGCTCTCATTCCCAGCCCTTTTTATTTTTTCATTTTGAGAAAGGGTCTCACTAAGTTGCTGAGATTGACCTCAAAGTTGTGATCCTCCTGCTTCAGTCTCATGAGTGGCTGGGAATACAGGTTTGTCCCATTATACCCACCCAATAACCCATTTTGTTTCCAAATAAGATCCCTGAGAAACTCCCTACAGATACTAACATATGGCCATCCCCAATGAAACATCCAGACCCCCCTTCATCACCTTACAATGAGTTCCTACCAACCGAAGCCATACCAAATGCACATTGTCTCCACTAAGCTCAGCTTTTATGGAACTGTTACGAACAAATGTGTTTACTGAGTCCTTGCCAAGTGCTATATGTTAAGCACATTATATTTATTATATCATTTAATCCTCATCCCATCAGATTTCTATTATCATCTCCAATTATAGATTTAAAAAAAAAGACTCAAATAACTTAAGAATCTTTCCAAGGTCACCAAGCCTAGAGTAGGACAGTGGGAATTTGAGCTGTTCTAACCACACCTCTTGACCTCCGTCTGGAGTACTAGTGAACCTCCTTGAACTTGATTCCTACTTCCTTATAGAAAGAATACATAATGGAGGCTCCATTTTCTCTCTGAACCCAGTAAGAATTGAATAAAGAGTTGATCTTATTTGGGGGGGGGGGGGAGGCTTTGTCACACATCCTCCATTTCCTTCTGAGATACATTCTTAGCCCACCTCCTCTCTGTTTAGTGACCTGGGAATTTGTCTCATATGGAATCAAACAGTCTCAGTTGAATGGGCTACCAGTAGAGATTGAGGCGAGAGAGTTTTACATCAGGGTGAAGGCAGCTCCCTCCTTGGTGGTGGCCTATAAGGCCATCTATATCTCTCCACTGAAGTTCTCCTATGCAGTGGTCCAGGAAGCTCTCTCCTCTCGCCCTCCAGACCTAATGGAGGCAAAAATTCCACAGATCTATCTTATGCATTAGCTCTTTCAGTTTCCCTACACTCTGCCCACACATTTGGAAACAGTCCTTCAAACTCCCTAATTTGAATGTGTCATGTACTTCCTCCAGGCCTCTGACTGATCCAGAGTTTCAACTACATCTTAATCTAGATCAACTGGAAAATACAAGATAAAAAAATAATATCTTCTAAACTAATACATGCACATCTTTCCTCATTATAAAGTTCTGGAATCACATTGTTTCGAGATCTTTTCTTTTTCCACTTATTATTTTAAAGAAATTGGAAAATAAAGAAACAAATCACTAAATGATTCCACAAGCCTGAGTTAATCGATGTTAATATTTTGGTGAGGGGTTGGAGATGTGACTCAGTGGTAAAGCACTTGCCTGGCATGTGTGAGGCCCCAGGTTCAATCCCCAGTACTGCCAAATAATAAAAAGAAGAATTTGGTTTAAGAACTACAGCAAAGTAATAATTTGGCACTCCCCCAAACAGATATTCTGGAGGTAATGTTGGCTATCTATAGAGAGGAGAGGTAGTAGAAGTAGTAGAGGGGACTGGTGGAGTATAAGGATGCTTGGTAGTTCAAGTCCCCACTAATGCAACTCCATTGCCAAATTTCCATATTTGCTCAGTCGTACTTTGAGTTCACCATCCCCATCTCTAAGCAGCCATGCAAAGTATTCCAACCATGCACAGTACAATGTAAGAAAAATTCTGTGAATAGTTTTCTGCATCTTGGCAACACTGCCAATGTTGTTTCAGTGCTCTGAAGATCTTTGACCCACTCCAATTCTTGGCCATGGGTACCCTTGGATAATGTCCACACTTTTTCCACTTCAGCATCAAACTAAGCATGTAACAGGAGATCACTTCAGCATTGTAGCCAAACAAAAATATAGTATGCAATATTCCAATTATTCTATAAAAATGTCAGCTTGTCTTAGTTTATAGATGCTTCTTCCAAAGTTTCTTTGTGAAGTGTTCACAAACAGATATTAATTTTGATCCATAGCTGGTATGAGAGAAAATTAAATAAGCATTTATATAATAAATACTTCAACTTGAATGGATGGAATGGACTGAGGATTAATGAACCTCATTGACAGAATGTACTCACTCTTCTCTGGGGGGGGACTTGCATGATCAAGAAGTCAAACTCTCCTTGCTGTTTAACTTTATACTGTTACTGCTAAAAGCACAGGAGCAATGGTGACATCTTGTGTCAGGTTAAAAAGTAACAGGATCTTAATTCCTTATGGGTTTACTGGGAGCACCTCAGATGAGGTCTGGCTGAAATTCATCTTTATCTGGTCCTTTTAGCTACTGATCAAAACATAAAACAGACTTTCTCAGATTCAGAGATTAGTACTTGCAGGAATGATGGGGAAAACTTTGCCTGCTATTTGACTCATCTAATTGCCACCTCAAGGACAGGGCAACGGGGAATCCTAGTAGAGTTCTTCGACATAGCCTTTCCACCTTCCCAGGGTATCTCCAGTAAAGCACACAGGCTCTGGGCTCATCCATTATTAATCTGAAGTAACTGGAAGGTGGCTAGGGAGCCCCATGGTAATTGTACCTATTTGTTCTATTGCTTTGGGCATTTTCCTGATCTGATTCCTTTGGCAGCCTTTTAAACATCATAGGATGTGACTGGAACCTCTGGAACCCAACAGAGGATGAATAAAACTGACTGCTGGTAAGCCAGAACTCCTGTTTCATGTCCTTCTGAGAGAGCGGTGGATCTTAATGCTGGCTACTTACAAACATCTAGTGAGCTTATAAAAGTGCTAGTACTGACCCTAGATCAATCCAAGACCAATAAAAATCACAATTTCTAGGGTGTGAAGCCAGACACTTTTTCAAAGCCCCCCAGATGATCCTGCCTTTCTTGCCCTGGGAAACCAGCCTCCATGCTTTTAGGAAAGCCCAAGCCACATGGAGCAGCCATGAGTAGGTGTTCCAGCTGCTATTACAGCTGCAGCCCCAGCCAACAGCCAGGGCCAATCACCAGATAAATGAGTGAGTGAACCTTGGGCTGGTTCAAGTTTCCAGCTTCCCAGCCACCCCAGCTAATGCCAAGTGGATCAAACACAAGCTATCTCCACTGACCCATGCCCCAACTGCAGATTTATAAGTAAAGTTAATTTTGTTATTTTAAGCCACTAAGTAGTGGTCTGTTACCCAGCATCCCCATTTTGGATGAGGAAATGGAGGCAGCAAGAGCAGAAATTAACCTGTCTAAGTCTGGGCAGACAGGAAGTGGCAGTCAGAACAGTCTATGTTCAAGGTCAGAGGGCCAAGACTCTACTACTCAGGTGCATCTCCCTGCTCAACCCCTAATTGAGAGAAAGGGGCTGCAAAACCTGAAACTGCAGAAATCTAAAAATAAGGAGCTCTGCCTGGTGCCATCAAATCCAAAGCAATGCAAAGAAGAGGAAACCAAAGATCCCCTACGTCCACCACAGACCACCCTGCTGCTCCAGAATCTTGTAGGTCCAGTTCTTGAAATGCACAGTGACAGCCAGCAGAATGACATTTCTCAAGGCCAGGAAAGAACCTCCCAAGTGTTCTAAGGAATTCCCAGAACCTCCCAAGGGGCCCTTTCCAGGGAGCTAACTTCTCAGACATAAGTGACTTCCCATCACAGACACAGACATGTACTATACATTCATTTTGTTCTTATAACTATCTGTACACAGGAAAGGCCTGGAGAAACATGGATTCCACATATGTCATTTCTTTATCTATGTAATTAGAATAACTCTGTTACTTAGTTTTATAGCCTGTTTTATTTTTCATGTAACA
>PVKS010036502.1:0-19316 GCA_004027875.1 Aplodontia rufa | reverse complement strand
CACCTTATGACCCAGCTATCCCACTCCTGGGTATTTTCCCAAAAGAGTTAGAAACATCGTATTATAGTGATGTGGCTTCCTCAATGTTTATAGCAGCTTAATTTACTATAGCTAGACTATGGAACCAACCCAGATGCCCCTCATTCGATGAGTGGATACAAAAACTTTGGTACTTATATACAATGGAATACTACTTGGCCATTAGAGAAGATGATATTATGGCTTTTGATATCAAATGGATGGAGATGGAAGGAATTATGCTAAGTGAAGTATCCCAATCTCAGAGACTAAAGGGCCGAATGGTTTCTCTCAGTTTAGTAAAATTCTTATCTTAGAATTCATCAGTAACCTTTTAATTGGTGCATTTATTTAGATGGTCTCATTTTTTACCTGAGATACCTGCTTTATTTTTATTTTTTAAATTTTTTAAGAGAGAAAGGAACAGAGAAGAGAATCAGTTTTATTTCCTTTTTCATGTGGCTTTCATTGCTCCAACACTTAGTTGTGTACATGGTGTTGGGGTTCAAGCATGCATCCTCGTGCATGCCAGGCAAGCATTGTACGTAACCACTGAGCCGCCGCACCAGCCCAGAGATACCTTCTTTAAACACTGAATTCTTTTGACTTGCCCAGTGCAATTTCTTCTTCTCATACTTCCAGGTTCTCTCTTAATCTCTCTTATTGCCCTCCTTTTCTCTACTTCTGCTTGAATTACATCAGGTAGCTCTCTTCTCCTCTATACATTCTTGCTGAATGGTCTCATTCAAGCCTATGGCTCCAGCCTTCACCTTTGTGCTTGTGACTCCTAAAATTGGTATCTGCAGACATTAGCTCTTTTCCTCAACACCAAGTTTGCTCTTCTATTTACGGTCCAGGAGTCCAGCAATACCTTAAATACAGCTTGACAGGAAAAAAAAAATAAAAATGGTGCAAAAGGGCTGTTTTAGGTGTTTTTGCTTCCTCTCACTTAATGATTGTGGAGATGGCATGTGGTGGCTCATTAGCTATCCCACTGTCCTCCTGTCTCTGTGCTGTCATTCTTAGCATGTGGCCTCTACTCTCAAGGTCACCTTGTCATCCACAGTGATAGCTTGGAGCTCCAACTATCAAGTTAGCAGTCCAGACAGAAAGTAGGGAGAAGAGGAAGAAAAACTAAAGGGCATTCTGCCAGGTACCTGTCTCTCTTTAAGGAGGTTTCCCAAACTTCTCATCCAACCATGTCTGCTCATAACAGGTGTGGTTTTAAGTGCACATGGTGCAGTCAAGTGTGGGATGGGAGTTCGGAACCAAGACTAATGCCCAAGAAAAGGGAGAATGTGGATATTGGAGGGGTAACCAATACTCTTCCTCCTCACTCCCACTGCTGCCACCCTTATTTAAGCCCAATTCTTCTCACTTTGATTATGACAGTAGCTTTCTGATTCAACCACCAGCCCGTTTCTCCTCACTCCATTCTGTCAGCTTCTCTGCTAACAGTATTGTTTTTCTAAAAATAAATCTGGTTGTTTTATTCCTTTGCTTCAAGGTTTTCTGGTTCTCCAGATCCTGCAATACCAGTCCATAACCTCTAGGCTGCTTTTTAAGACTATTTGCAGTCTGTGTGAGGATGAGGAAGTATCCCACACTGTGGTCTCTGGGGCCACCTGGTGCTCAGTACACAGCCCTGTAGTGGTCCCTGTCAGGGTATTCCAACCAACAGAAACCCCATCTCAGCTAGTATAGTGGGGATTGTTGGGTGGGTAAGAGATAACACATAAGGTAGAAGTTGAACCTACCCCTGAAAAAACACCTGAGGTTTATTCCTATCTCTTTGCTGAAAATCTAGTAGAGATTTAAAAAGAAGTGAGGTTTAGTTTTTGTGCTTTGGATGAAACTTTGGTACATTTTATGTACATTCTCAACTCTGTATGTCTTTGAATGTGAACTACTGCTTTTTCAGAGTTCTATCTCTGGGGTGACTGCTGCATATAACCGAGAACAGCTGTGGTTGGCCAATGAAGGCTTGATCACCAAGCTGCAAGCCTGCTGTCGTGGGTACTTAGTTCGACAGGAATTCCGATCCAGGATGAATTTCCTGAAGAAACAAATCCCTGCCATCACCTGCATTCAGGTATTTCAGAATATATTATACGCACAGCAAGTGGGATTCTAGAGCAGGAGCAATAAACTATCAGCTCCTAAAATCGAATGTGAGTGTGTTTCTTGACTTCTGACCCTCTCACCTCTCTTGACAAACATCTCTTTGCTCCATTGTAATCAGTGTGCTTAATATTTAATGTGTGCCTAGTATTTCATGATGTCACAGTGGCAGTTCTTGGGCGCCTCTTCTTCTAACACTATGCCTTTGTGTAAGATTTTAATCTTGAGAGAAAAAAATAGTGGTTTTGCTTCAATGACAGTGTAGCAGTGTCACAGGAAGAATTCTGAGTTAGAAATTCTAGTGCCACTGGTGCCGGATGGTGGTGCATCTTAAATTTACTTCTTTATCTGTAGCTTCCTTACTAGATTTATTGTAAGGAACCAGTCAGTGATTCTGTATGACTGTATTTTAAAAAGATGCCAGCAGCTATGTTCTCCAAAGCGGGGGAGGGTGCAGCCATGCCCTCATTCTGTCATTGCTGGAAGTGGTTCTTTCTAAGGCTTCATCAGGAAATTGTACCTGGATAGTATATCACAATGAGATCTTTTTTAACTTCCACTGATCCTGGGGAAATAACATGTCATACTTAATATTTGATGGCCGCAGTCGCATTGGAGAGGATACAAGCAGAAGAAGGCGTATCAAGATCGTTTAGCATACCTGCGCTCCCATAAAGATGAAGTTGTGAAGGTATGGTAGCCCAAATGGGCTTTCTCCAGGTGGGGTACAGACATGGCGTATTGAAATGAAGGACTCTTCTAAGTTCCAGGATCCCTTTTCCACAGATTCAGTCCCTGGCAAGGATGTATCAAGCTAGAAAGTGCTATAGAGACCGTCTACAGTATTTCCGAGACCACGTAAGTACTCTTGAATTACACAGGCCAGTTAAATTGGTTCTACTTCATGATTGGTAGGTGAATGAACAAAGCCATTTCTTTTTCTTTGTTTCTCAGATAAATGACATTATCAAAATCCAGGCTTTTATTCGGGCAAACAAAGCTCGTGATGACTACAAGACTCTCAGTGAGTAACTTGGCTCAGCGTTGAGGAGTTGAGGCAGTGCTTGGGAGCCGTCAGGTTCTGGGTGCTCACCACGGATCTCTTTGGTTGTCTTGAAGGCAAGGCTTGGGGGAAGGGTGCCTCTTGTGATTTAAGCCCCTTTTCTAACATATGGTGGCTAGATGTCTTGTTGCTTCCGTGTTAGCCTTTGTCATAACATAGCAATAGCATGATGGAGGAGACTGCACTTGGTGGTTGTCTTAGCACATCTGAAAAATAAGTACTTTATATGTGACTAAAGCTGCTTTTTCAAGATAATGCTGATACTTCCTGGGCCTTAGAACATTTTCTGGTAACTCTTGTTCTTTGTGTGATATATATTTTCCTTCTGTTAGTCAATGCTGAGGATCCTCCCATGATTGTGGTCCGAAAATTTGTCCACCTACTGGATCAAAGTGACCAGGATTTTCAAGAGGAGCTTGATCTTATGAAAATGCGGGAAGAGGTCATCACCCTCATTCGTTCTAACCAACAACTGGAGAATGATCTCAATCTCATGGATATCAAAATTGGACTGCTAGTGAAAAATAAAATTACATTGCAGGTATGTCCCAGTGCCAGTGGAGACCTCAGAGCACTTTGTCCTGCTTTATGACCACTGCTTCACCTTTCTGACCCTCAAGGAGGATATAGAGGCTAATGACCTCTTCTCAGCTAATGACATTTTGTTTAAGTTTTAGGAGAAGTTAATTTAAAGAAGATGGAAAAATCCTCCCCTAATTCCACCACTCCATAATAATTTTTTATCCAACCTTTTTTGTTTCAGTTTGCTTTTGTGCTGCTTGAGATCAAACCCAGGGCTTCATGCATGCTGGGGAAGCACCCTACCACTGAGTATACCCCTAGCCTTTGTACATTCTTGATATTACAGAATGGGACTACCCATGTGATAAGTGTCTTAAGTACTTTTAAGGACAATGAATAATACTTCATTAGAAGATAAGGTTTAGTTTGCCTCATTTTTGCCCACTGGTTGACATTTGCATTGTTTTCCAAGGCTTTTTTCTTTCTTTCTTTTTTTATAAAAAGAGATGGAGAGAGAAGGAGAGAGAGTACAAGAGAATCAATTTTATTTGTTTTTTCATCCAGCCCTTCCTTGTGTCTCCCACACTTAGTTGTGTATTTGATGCTGGGGTTTGAACCCGGGTTCTCAGGCAAGTGCTCCAACTGCTGAGCCAACTTTCCATCCCCACCAAGCTTTTATTATAAATAAAATTGCAGCTAACATCTCCACGTATGAAGGTGTGAAGTTTTTATTATATTTGATTTGTTTTGTTTTGTTTTGTTTTGGTAAGACAAGGGTCTCCCAAGTAGCTGGGACTATCAGTGTATACCACTACCTGGTTTAAGATTTTTTTTTTTTTTTAAGAAAGAGGGGACAGTGAGAGAGAAAGAGAGAAGCAATCTTTATTTAGTTTTTCACATGGCTATCATTGCTCTGAGTTTTCGTTGCGTACGTGGTGCTGGGGTTTGAACTCGCATACTCGTGCATGCCAGGCAAGCACCATAACCACTGAGCCACCACTCCAGCCCCAAGATTTTTTTTTTTTTTTAAGAGAGAATCAATTAAAAAATTTTTTTTTCATCTGGTTTTTGTTTTTCTGACATTTAGTTGTGTATGGTGTTGGGGTTTGAAGCTGGGTCCTTGTGCATGCCCAGTAAGCGCTGCAACTGCTGAACCACTGCTCCAGCCCCCTGAGTTTTTTTTTTTTTTTCTTTTTCTTTTTTGTTCATTTGCTGTATGAGGATTCTAGCCAGGGTCTTGTGCATGCTAGGCAAGTGCTGTACCATTAGAACCACATCCCCATGTCCTGTACTTTTTTCTTTGAGACAGGGTCTTGCTAAATTGCCTGAAGTGGCCTTGAACTTGTGATCATTCTGCTTCATCCTCCTGAGTAGCTGGGATTAAAGGAATGTGCTATCATGACTGGCTTAAAATGGTTTTTGTTTTTGTTGTTGGAACCCATGGCTCCTATTTTTCATCGAAATGCAGAAGTTGGAGTGGAGTTGATTGGTACACTAGAAATAGGCTAAAATAGGATATTTTAGTTGTTATAAAATGTTTAGTGGGGCTCTGCCAGCACAGTAGACCTTCATGCAAGTGTGCAGATACTAAAAGACCTTTTCACAGTGCCCAGAGTTTCTTTTTAGAAAAATTTTTCAATCTGTGTGTTGGTTTCTGTTTATAGGATGTGGTTTCCCACAGTAAAAAACTTACCAAAAAGAATAAGGAACAGTTGTCTGATATGATGATGATAAATAAACAGAAGGGTGGTCTAAAAGCTTTGAGTAAAGAGAAGAGAGAGAAGTTGGAAGCTTATCAGCATCTGTTTTATTTATTGCAGGTGAGTGCCTCCTCAAATTGGTATTGCAACATTTAGTTAATTTACTTTCCCACAAGGAAGCCTTTGCTGTAGATCTTTCTGGAAGTATTTCTGATTCCAGAAAGGGGTATGTTAAGAGCTCTTATTTTGCTTTACTTATCTAACCCTCCCCTCAAAAAAAAGGTGAATATTTTTTGCCAGCCTTATATTATCTAGGAATTATTTATCCCTTGATTTCATTTCAGACCAACCCCACCTATCTGGCCAAGCTGATTTTTCAAATGCCCCAGAACAAGTCCACCAAGTTCATGGATTCTGTCATCTTCACACTGTACAACTATGCATCCAACCAGCGAGAGGAGTACCTGCTGCTGCGGCTGTTTAAGACAGCTCTCCAGGAGGAGATTAAGTACGAAGCTCTGCATAACCTGAGCCCTTCCAGCCATCACAGATACTCCTAGTTTCAGATTCAGGCCTGCCCATGCCTTTTCTTGATCTCAGTTAATTTGTGAGAAATACTTTCTAAAGAAGCATCCACTTTTAAAATTACAAATATAAAGTTTTACTTCTGGGAATCAGGGATAATAAGAGATTTGCTAAATTAATTTTAGAAATACTCTGTGTCACATATAATTCAAAAAATAGTTGATCCCATATGTCTAATAGAGGCCCTGATCATGACTTCATGGTTTGAGTGTATAGGTGCTGGAAGGTCCTGTGAGTGTTTGGAAATATATTCAACTTGATCTCTTTCTAAGAGATAGGATCTATAAGTAGGAAGATCTTTGAGTTGAAAGGTTCTGAGATTGAATTGTATCTGATGTTTTATAGGTCAAAAGTAGATCAAATTCAAGAGATTGTGACAGGAAATCCTACAGTTATTAAGATGGTTGTAAGTTTCAACCGTGGTGCCCGGGGTCAGAATGCACTGAGACAGATCTTGGCCCCTGTCGTGAAGGAGATTATGGATGACAAATCTCTCAACATCAAGACTGACCCTGTGGACATTTACAAATCTTGGGTTAACCAAATGGAGTCTCAGACAGGAGAGGCAAGGTATGATAGTGATACTACTTTTCTTTTTCCTGTTTTTATTATTTTCTGCCTTTAAAAAAAATGTAGTTACCTTTGTTTTATTGTTTGGATAGCTTTTCCTTAGAAAAACTATTGTTGACATTGCTAAGCTGGCAACAAATTATTTAACAAATATTTATTGAATATTTGCTATGTGCCAGGCATTGTATTAGTTACACATATAGTAAAGCATTACAATAATGAGAAGAAACCAAAGTGTTCCCAGCCCTTTCTTTATAGTTTATTAGGAAAGAGACAATAAACAGGTACATAAAAATAATGATAGAGGGAAGTTTTCTGAGGCTTAATGTAGGGTACTATAGCAGAAAATACAGGAGAGAGCTAATGTAGTAGATCGGGTGGTCAGGGAGAGTCTGACTAAGGAGGTAGAATTTCATTTGGCCGAGGGCTAAAGGATAAGATGGGGCAGCCTTGCTAAGAGCTTGGCACAGAGTGTCCATGTCTGAGGACCTGGGACCTGAAAGGACCCTGGTATAACTAGAGATCCAGTTGAACAAATGGGAAGGCTCATACAGATTGAGACCATTCTGTTTCATTAAAATAAAAAGAAAATGGTATAGGGGAAATGGTGAGCTGCTCTGAAATACGAGAGTTAGACTAACTAAATTAAATGAAGTTCAGAGAGCCAAAATATTTCTGGTTTTATTTAGCTTGGATGAGAAATGGAGACGTGAGCAGCTTGGTGTCTGGTGTCTTTCTTGTCATGGAGTAGGGTTAGCTCATGCATAAAGCTCCCTGGAGTAGCCATCCATACCATTGCTATTCAAAGTGTGGTTTGTTGGCCAATGATGGAAAATCATGCGTATTACTAAGACCATGGTTTAGTACTAGTGTACATTCCCAATGATTTTCATTCTGGCTCCATCTCCTTGTCTTCCACTGGTTTGTAGACTGGCCCTGGTCCACATTTTGAATAACACTGTTCTACATCATTCTACTTTGTTTGTACCTGGATGCCATGCAGAGGAGGAAGTGTGCCCTAGGTAGAGAACAGAACATTCTGACTCTAGAAAGTGCTCTGATTTGGTTCTCAGTACTCTTAAGTCTCTCACCAAGATTCAGCTCATTGATTGGCATTATGAAATGCTTGTCTGGGAAGTTTTTTCTTCCTTCTCCCTTTCATTTTCTTTCTCTCTCCATCTCTCCTGCCTCCCTCCTCTCTCTCCTCTGCTTCTCTTTTTCTTTTCTCCCTTCCCTTCTGGTAGGGATGGAACCCAGAGCCTTACACATGCAAGGCATGCAGTGTAGCACTATTACCCCCAGCCTCGCCTGGGAAGTTTTGCTGGCATCCCAGGGCTTCCCTAGTTAACAGACCCAAGGACAATGGCTCAGGGGCACTAAGTTATTTCCCTTGATGATCTATGAGTCAGTCATATTTAGATCAGAATTCCAGTGAGCATTTCAGGATTATTTTTTTCTTGTGGATATCTATAAGAAACTGGTATCTCTTTTTGCTTTTTAGAAAACGAAAACTAATTTTAACACTTTTTTGATACCAGTAACTGAGGTGTGAGGTGTGGTGGGACGTCGTAGGTGCTAGAGCTTTCCTCTGCTAGTTCGTCCACTGCACAGCAAGCCACAGCCTTGTCACCTATGGGGCAAAATGGTCACCTCTAAAACCTTAAAAAGTTGAATCTTTGGGGCTGGAATGGTGGCTTGGCGGTTACAGTACTTGCTTGGCATGCTCAAGGACTCGGATTTAAACCCCAGCACTATATACACAACAAAAGTCACATGAAAAACTAAGTAAAATTGATTCTCTCTCTTTAAAAAAAAAGTTTAATCTTTTCTCTGTCTACAACTAATGTTTTTAATCCTTTTGTTCCCTTTACTCATTACTTTGTTTCCTGATTTTTATTTTTTAATTTTTAAAAGTATTTTTGCATTGCAAGGGATGGAACCCAGGGCTTTGTGCATAGTTATTCAAATGCTTTACCACTGAGCTACACCCCAACCCCACTACACATAAGGTTATTATAGATTTTACTGATACTAAAAGCATATAGTGTATGACTTAAATAGTAAGATACGTTGTGCAATTTATTATAAATTTCAAATTGCTTATTATTTCTTATGGAATGTTACTGTTCTTGCTGAATTCATGTATTTATAGTGTACCTGTGGATGTGTTTCACCCTGTGACAGAATTGTCACCCCATCTAATTGTGTTAGCTTCCTAGGGCTGTTATAACAAATCTTCACGAACTAGCTTAAAACAACATAAATTTACCAGAATCCGTGGCACTGGCCTGTAGTCCCAGTAACAGTTGACTAAGACTGGAAGGGTGGAGAGTGGAAGGGTGGAGAGTTCCATGTCAACCTGGGCAAGATTGTATCTCAAAAAAAAAAAAAAAAAAAAAAGAGAAAGAAAGAAAAGAAAAGACTAGGGATATAACTTAGTGGTAGACTGCCCCTGGGTTCAATCCCCTGAATGGGGGAGGAGAAGGGGGATTTATTCTCTTACAGCTCTGGAGGCCAAAAACCTAAAGTCATTATTGCTGGATGAAATCAAGGAACTGGCAGGGCTGTACTCCCTCTGGAGGCTCTGGTAGAGAATATGTTCCTTGCTGCTTCCAGCTTCTGATGGCTGTTGGCATCCCATGACTTGTGGCCATATGGCTACAGTCTCTGCCTACCAGTCCCATTACTTCCTCCTCTTCTGGGCGTATCAAATCTTCTCTGCCTTTCTCTTACTTGTAAGGCCCTTGGGTTTAGCGCCTATCTGGATAATCCAATATAATAATTAGTATTTTTGTTGTTTTTTTAAAAGAGAGAATGAAAGACAAACAGTAAATTTTAGTTATTTTTTCATCTGGCTTTTGTTTCTCAGACGCTTAGTTGTGTATGTGGTGCTGGGGTTTGAACCCAGGTCCTTGTGCATGCCAGGCAAGCGCTCTAACTGCTGAGCTCCAGCCCCTCAGTACTTTTTTACTTCAGTGAAAGTACCAGATCCCATGACCCCTGCATTTCATTTTGTTTTTCAACTCCCTCTGTTGTCTCTTCCTTTCTGGTTAAGACTTGGCCCTATCTTCTAGCACATCTACTGTAACCAGGCCAGTTCTGACTAATTCATTGCTCTCTCCTTAAGTAATTTCATCAGCAACTTTGGCTTTGATTCCTATATGTGACTATCTGTTCCCTTCAGCATCCAAAAGGCCTACAAATCCTATTGAATATGCTATACCTGTTCAGTATCCATCAGATTTTCTTCTCTTGGGTCACCGCTGTTGCATCCTCATTCATGCTTAGCATTACTCCACCAGGCTGTGACTCCAGTACCTACCTGTTTCTTCTGTGGCTGTTCATCTTTAATCCATTACTTGCAGTGAGCCAGAGTTATCGTCCTCAAAATGCAGACCTCCTGACTTTTAATAGCTCCCCCTGGTTTCTGACTACTAACAAGTCCACATTTATTAGTAATATATACAGCTTCCTCTTCACTTTCTTTGCATTTGACCTTCCTTCCTGGAAGACCCTTCTCCCTTTTTCCTGAGTTCATGTCTCTTTTTGGAAGCCTTCCTTGCTTTCTGTATTCTGAATGGTAGCCTGCAGTGTTGCAGTGCTTCTGGACTTATGTATAGCACATTTATGTTTGTAATGATCTCTGTGTATCTCTCTCACTGATAAATCTTCTCTTGTATTCCTAAATGCTTATGGTATGCCTGGCACATAACTCATAGCATTCAATTCAGTTAAAAACCTGAGTTCAAATTCTATCCCAACCACTTATCAGCTATCTCTGTGAACGTGATCATTACCTAACATTCTAGATCCTTTTCTGTATAAAAGTCATGGTTCGAGACTGGAGTGGTGGCTCAGCAGTTAGGAGCTTGCCTGCCATGTGTGAGGATGCAGGTTCGAATCCCAGCACTACATACACACTGAAGTATCGGAGCAATGAAAGCCACATGAATAACTAAATAAAAAATTGATTCTGTCTTTCTCCCTCCCTCCCTCCCCCGCCCTGTCCTTCTTTCTATTTAAAAAAAGAAAAGAAAACTTGTTTAAAAGTCATGGTTCCTGGCTGTTTTTCTGACATAGTTGGGGGAATTTTCTGCTTTTCTAGCAAACTGCCTTATGATGTGACCCCTGAGCAGGCTCTGGCTCATGAAGAAGTGAAGACACGGCTAGACAACTCTATCAGGAACATGAGGGCTGTGACAGACAAGTTCCTCTCAGCCATCATCAGTTCTGTTGACAAAATCCCGTGAGTGCCATCAGTTGTCATGACCTCAAATAGAACCATGTTAGTGCCCTGCTGCTTGTTGGCCCTTCTCACTATTTTGTTCATCCCACAGTTACGGGATGCGCTTCATTGCCAAAGTGCTGAAGGACTCATTGCATGAGAAGTTCCCTGATGCTGGTGAGGATGAGCTGCTGAAGGTAAGAATCTGAAAGCTGGCAGACTCCTGCCCTTCTAGTGGCCCTTTGAGAAAAAAGTTACATAACTAGTCCCTACCACAAACCATTAGTAGATGCCTCCACATGGTTTCTGGCATAGCTTACCATTGATGTGAGCTCTCGATAGCTATTGTAAATAGTAAATCATGGCTCTCTTAGTATGGAACAGTTCCTGTTCAATTTGTATGGCACACAGTATACATCAGACAAGTAGAGGATGGTTTTCTTGTCTTGTTAAATTTCTGAGTCTTACCTTCTTGCTGAAGAATTGCTCCCTCTGCTGGTGGCCAGGTGAATAATAGCAAGCACCATTGTTTCTGCTAAAGCTGTTGCTAAAAAATCTTTCTTACTCAGCTACACTCCTTTCTTCTTTTTTTTTAATCTGAACGCTTTTTTCTTCTCTCTCCTAGTTCTGTGCTTTCCTACAGTGAGGCCTCGATTCTAGACTTTCTGTTCAGGTGAATTAATTTTATTTTTTCTGAATGAAACTCTAGGGGAAATGCTGTGACTATCCTTGAATTCTTCTGTGATATAGATGTGTGTGGAATGATTTCAGAGGCATAAACTTGGCCTTTAAAGTCTGCAGCATGAGGATGATGGGGGTTGGACAGCTTGCACTGTGCTACATAGGTCGTGTTTAAGTACTTAAATGTTCATTAGCTTCTTGTAATGAAAAGCCCACCTGTGTGAAAGTAAAAAGTGCACGTGCAACCTTGTTTGCTACCATGATGTGTGCCCTGAAATGTTTGATACACTCTAAGTCTATCATTTTTATTTCTGAATCTGTTTTTCCTTTAATTACTGCTAGTGGTTCTCCTTTTTCTCCCTACACCCAACAAAATAATTTTTATTTTAGTTCTAGGCCCTGAGAGAAAGTGAATATGCATGGTGCATGTATGTGTGTGTGTTTATTTTTTTCCTCACAGGATTGCATTTTCTCTCTCTCTCTCTCTTTTTTTTTCTTTTTTTTTTGCTAGTAAAGTCATTGGTGGAATACTTGGTGGTGTGGTTTTTTAATACCCAGCTTTCTATTTCATCTGTTCCCAGATTATTGGTAACTTGCTTTACTATCGATACATGAATCCAGCAATTGTTGCTCCTGATGCCTTTGACATCATTGACCTGTCGGCAGGAGGCCAACTTACCACAGACCAACGCCGAAATCTGGGCTCCATTGCAAAGATGCTACAGCATGCAGCTTCCAATAAGATGTTTCTGGGAGATAATGCCCACTTAAGCATCATTAATGAGTATCTTTCCCAGTCCTACCAGAAATTCAGGTAAAGAGAAAGATATAAGATATTTGAAAGATTCTATGGGCATGTTTTTATCTCTGGGGGAAAGACAAGATTAAACATCACCTCTGGCTTTCCCTGGACTGCTGTATTGCAGGATACATGCTTGATGTACTCAGGGCTCCAGAGGATGGTGCTTGCTTTCTTTTTTTTTTTTTTTAAGAGAGAGAAGGACAACAAGAGAGAGAGAATCAATTTTAATTCAGTTTTTCATGTGGCCTTCATTGCTCTGACACTTTGTTGTGTATGTGGTGCTGGGGTTCATACCCGTTCCTCATGCATGCCTGGCAAGTGCTGTAACTGCTGAGCCACTGATCCAGCCCTGGTGTATTCATTTTGAAGAGAATTTTCGTATGAGGTAGATAATACTTAATATAAAAATGGGAGTTATGGGTTGGGCCTGTGTTACTTTAGAATTAGAAGAATTGAGTGTTTTTAATTTAGGTAAATTAACAGTTTTTAATTCACTTATTCATGGTTGGAGCAGTTGCTTGTCAGTTGGAGCGCTTGCCTGGCAAGGACCAGGGTTCAAACCCCAGCACCACATACACAACTAAGTGTCAGAGAAATAAAGGCCAGGTGAAAAAATAAATAAAAATTGATTCTGTCTTTCTCTTCCTCTCTCCCTCTCTCTTTCTAAAAAAAAAAAAAAAGTGATGCACTGGTTCAGAGAGCACTGTCCTAGAGGTAAATGGTACAGTCTGAAGACTGTTTTAAATTGTGGTTGAGTGGCTTTTGTAGATAAAACTAAAATTAGATATAGAAGTTATTAGAACCAGTATCCCAAAGCTGTCAAGCAGCAGGGATTTTTTGGTTTGGTTTGTTTGTTTGTTTTAAGAGAAAATCAATTTTATTTACTTTTTCATGTGGCTGTCATTGCTCAGACACTTTGTTGTGTAAGTGGTGATGGGGTTTAAACCCATGTACTCGCGCATGCCAGGCTAGCGCTGTAACCGCTGAGCCACCACTCCAGGCCCTGCTTTGGTTCGTTTTGGTTCCAGGGATTAAACCCAGGGGTTCTGAGTCACATCCCCAGCCTGTTTTTAATGTTTAATTTGAGACAGGGTCTTGCTAAGTTGCTGAGGCTGATCTTGAACTTGCAAGCCTCCTCCTGCCTCAGCCTCCCAAGCTGCTGGGATTATAGGCGTGCACTACCACGCCCGGCCTCAATCATCAGTTTTAACAACAAATATGCAGCAGTTTCTCTAGAATTAATTCTCTTCACTGGCTTCTGTCTGAACTCATTGTTTGGAAGGTTTATAGATTATCCTCTTGCCAGCTTCTCATGCATGTGTTAGTTATTGGGGGGCTGCCTCCTGTGTTTACTTTCAGACGGTTTTTCCAAACCGCTTGTGATGTCCCAGAGCTTCAGGATAAATTTAATGTGGATGAGTATTCTGATTTAGTAACTCTCACCAAACCAGTTATCTACATTTCCATTGGTGAAATCATCAACACCCACACTGTAAGTATTTTTCTTTAATTACTTAATTTCATTACTCTGATATTAATTACCTTCCTTGGCTGCTGCTTACTATCTCCAGTAGCCAGGCATCTCAGCTTCCTATGGTCTTAATGACACCAAATCTTGTCTTCTTTTCTTTGCCTTCTCTCCCTGGCACCCCCCCGCCCCTTCACCCCTAGCCGCTCTGGATGGAAACTGTATCCTCTTGCATGGTAAATTTCTGCAAATTACCCCCAGGTCACTTACATCAGAATTATTTGGGCTGATAGTTAGAAAATGAAGTTTCTTGATCCCACCAAGATATACTGAATCAGAATCCTTGGGTTCCAAAATGTACATTGTAAGCACTGATCTAGAGACTTGGTAAAATAGTATTTTTAAAAACATGATCTAGAATACCAACTTCTTCCTCTCTGTAGCTTGGAGAGATTTTTTTCCCCCTTGAGAGCTCCCTATTTTTACAGAGTTTTCAAAAAATTTGTTTCCCCTTTGGGGACATGCAAAAAAAGAAATGAGGACATATGTGAAATGTAAATGAAATTCTAGGCTTTTTTTTTTTTCCAGAGGGACAGTGAGAGAGAGGGAGAGAAAGAGAGAATCAATTTTATTTTAGTTTTTCATGTGGCTCTTGTTGCTCCAAGACTTCATTGTGTATGTGTGCCAGGGTTTGAACTCGTGTACTCGCACGTGCCAGGCAAGTGCTGTAACCACTGAGCCACCACTCCAGCCCCCAGGCACTGTTTTTTGTTTGTTTGTTTGTTTGTTTGTTTTTAGAGAGAGAGAAGGACAGTGAGAGAGAGACAGAGAATCAATTTTTTTTATTGAGTTTTTCACATGAATTTTGTTGCTCTGACACTTAGTTGTGTACATAGGGGCTGGGGTTTGAACCTGCATACTTGCGCATGCCAGGCAAGCGCCATAACCACCAAGCCACCGCTCCATCCCCCAAGGCACTGTCATTTTTGAGAACATCACCTACAATAACAGCAAAAACCTGAGTACTAATAAGATGACAGCATTCATCTAGCATGCTTTTCTCTGAATTAAAAATACTGTATATTAGAAGCGTTATGTTAAAGTCTGAATGTGAGTTATTTGAACTAGTAGTAGGATACATTGATGACTTTAGATATGAAGTCTATGGGTTTCATTGTTCTTTCTTAAACAGGGCACATTGAAACGTTAGGGCTATAAGGTTAAAAGAGTGTCAGTATTTCTTCTTCATCCATCATAACACACCTCAGTCAATGGAGCCCAGTATGTTGCTTAATACATTATGTTTTTATTTGAGTTAGTTGGTTGAGGGTTAACTTTCAGTGCTTTGAACATAGGAGCTGTTGTCTGATCTCTGTTGTACAGATCACTCTGTTAGGCATTGTGGGTTGGAATGTGGGCTAAAGGGTTGAGTGTGAAAACGGCATTGAATGTAAGGTCTTTGCAGCTCCTGTTAGACCACCAGGATGCTATTGCTCCAGAGCACAATGATCCAATCCATGAACTGCTGGATGACCTTGGCGAGGTGCCCACCATTGAATCCCTGATAGGTAAGACTTAACTGCCCAGAAAGTGAGAGTGGGAACATGACAGAAGAGTATCTTAATTGTCACCTCTGGTTTTGCACTGTACCAAATTCTGGGTATATATTGGGAAACAAAAACAAATATGGTCCCTGTCCTTGAGAAGCTGAAGTCCAATGAAAAAGATCATTTTAAGTACTATCATGTAATTAGAAATTTTGTCCTATAAAGGAAGGAGGATTTTGAAAGAGAATTGCAGTATTACAGCGTTGAAATGATTTGTCAGCTATCTATGAAATTAAATAGAATCATTTTTCTTTATCATTTTGACAAATATTTTATTTGAGTAAAACATGTTGACTTATTCAAGTATCATATTAGACTTATATCTTCTATTTGTATAATTTCCCCCCTGCAATGTTCTTCCTTTTATTTTATTGAATTTTTTTACCCTCCCAAAATTTCAGGGGAAAGCTCTGGCAATATAAATGACCCAAATAAGGAGGCACTGGCTAAGACAGAAGTGTCTCTCACATTGACCAACAAGTTTGATGTGCCTGGAGATGAGAATGCCGAAATGGATGCTCGGACTATCTTACTGAAGTGAGTATTGAAAGTAGGAAGAATGAAGTGAATGGAATCTACAGATCCTTTGGCTTTTGGAGAGGGAGCCCCCCTGGGTCCTACCTGAAATGATCCTCCGTGGCCTTTCATGCCCATCATAATTCTGGTTACCACCCCTGTTATACTGGCATTTGTATACCTTATTTGTATAAGGATTTGTCTACCTTAATTTGCTAACATTCCATATAAAATTTAAATCTCGGAAATCTTAACACTGGTATTTGCTGTGTTATAATTGCAATAAATAAACTTAGGGCCTCATGTACCTTGAGTTACTAGCTGCCTGTTAGGATCTCTGTGAAATGGTATTTGTACTACTCTTGCTTAGGTTCACCTGAGAGGAAAGCAGAACACACGGTATAATGTTTAAATATTTTCCCATCTCATTTTAGCACAAAACGTTTAATTGTGGATGTCATCCGGTTCCAGCCAGGAGAGACCTTGACTGAAATCCTAGAAATACCAGCCACCAGTGAACAGGTAGAATTTTGGGTTTAACTTACATCTTCATAGGTGATAGTTGGGTGCCAGGGTCAAGGGAGGTGGTCACAGACGAGGTTGTAACCTAGGAAAGCTGTGTTTTAACTAGAGGATGGTGGTAACTAGGGCTTGTCTGAGAAAGTTGTTGGTTCCAGAACATCCAGAAGATGTTCTTAGGACATGAAGCTCCCTGGCAAGCACATGCAGAGAAAGTACATCAGTTTAACCTGGAGTACAGTCAGTCCATCTAGTAAATTTAGTGTTTTATTCTGTTAACCTTGGTATATAGAAGAAAAGTACAGAATGTGTCTCCTAAACTTAGTGGTCTTAAGATCCTATTGGAGAAATATATGTACCTGAAATAATGATAAAACCTTTTAAAGTTAACTGGGGTATAGACTATAAAAATGGTGTAAGTTTCAGGAAAGAGGTGAATGAGGAGCAGGGCATCAGGAAGTGGACCTTGAGACAATCTTATAGTCTGGATAAGATTTGGATGTGCATATAAGACAAGAGAAAGCATCCTGGGCAGGAGAGCTCACATGAGCAAAGGTACAAAGGAGAGGAGCATGATGTGATCAAACTGCATGTCTAGGATGAAGCTGTGGATAGAAGGGAGGAGAGAGAAAAAAATCACAAGCCCGGATTATTTAGGACCAAAAAGCTAGACAAGAATTTGGCCTTGAAGAGATAAGGAATAATGCATATTTGTAAGCCCTGAGGTCCTTTAATATTGATAAATTAGGAACTACTGTCAGAGCATATGGTCGTCCAGTAATCTAAATGTGTGATAAGGTCCCAGGGTGAGGGGTAGGATGGGGAGATGTGACTTTGGGAAGGGTTGGGTGAGTCCACTTCATGTTTATAACTTGTTTCTCACTGGGCGTGGAGGTACATGCCTATAATATCAGCAACTCAGGAGGCTGAGGCAGAAGGATCACAAGTCCAAAGCCAGCTCAGCAATTTAGCGAGACCCTGTCTCAAATAAAAATATAAGAAGGTGGGGCTGGAACAGTGGCTCAGCAGTTGGAGCACTTGCCTGACATGAGTGAGGACCTGGTTTCAAACCCTAGCACCACATACACAACTTAGTGTCAGAGAAACAAAGGCCAGATGAAAAAATAAATAAATAAAATTGATTCTCTCTTTCCTCTCTGTATGACCAATAATTACATCTTTAACATGGAAGTAGGGAAAGAGGAACCAGGGTTTATTGAGAACCTACCATTTGGTACTTCCATCAATTAACCTGCAACATCTTTAACCTGGAAGGTATGACCAATAACTGCAATATCTTTAACCTAGAAGTAGGGAAGGAGAAACCAGCCTTTATTGAGAACCTACTATTTGGTACTTCCATTAATTCTTGCTTTTCATTTATTCCTCACATTATCCATATGAAGTGAGTCTTTTCATCCCCGTTTTACGGACCAGGAAATCAAGACTCTTACAGATTAAATAATTGCCAAGGATCAACAGCCTGTAGGGGCAAAAATAGAGTTGAATCCAGTTTCTGTCTGATTTCAGAGCCTGCACTCTTCTGTATTATATGGTGCAGAGTTATCTTAACATTAGAAGAAAAGGGGATAGTGGGAAAGGAATCGTTCTAGTTTGGGAGGTGTTAACAAGCTTGAACTATAGCCATTGCAAATGTAAACATCCCATTACAAACAGTTCAAAACGTGCCACCTGCTGGACGTGATGCACATATCTGTAATCCCAGCAACTTGGGAGGCTGAGACAGGAGGATTGCAAGTTTGAGACCAGCCTCAGCAACTTATTGAGGCTTTAAGCAACTTAGCGTGAGACCATGTCTCAAAATAAAAAATGAAATGGGCTGGGGATGTGACTCAGTGGTAAAGCACCTCTGGTTTAAATCCCCAGTACCAAAAGAAAAACTAAAACATGCCACTGGAGCCTTCAATGCAAAGATTTGATTCTGTCAACATAGAGATGATCATTAAAATATTAAGAATGGGGGGATTGGAGCAGTGGCTTAGCGGTTGCAGCGCTTGCCTGGCATGAGCAAGGATGCGGGTTCATACCCCAGCACTACCACGTGTCAGAGCAACGAAAGCTACAATGAAAACTAAATAAAATTGATTCTCTCTCTCTCACTGTCCCTCTCTCTCAAAAAAAAAAAAAAATAGGGATGGGTGGCTGGAGCGCTGGAGCAGTGGCTCAGCAGTTATAGTGCTTGCCTGGCATGTACACGGACCTGCGTTTAAACCCCAGCACCACATACATATACAATGAAGTGTTGGAAAAATGAAACCCAGATGAAAGCATAAATAAAGTTGATTCTGTCTCTCCCTCCCTCCCTCCCCATCTTTATGAAAAAGAAAAGAAAGAAAAAGAAAAGATCTGAGTATTAGAAATAATGATATTGCGGCCTTTGAACGTAAATGGATGGCAATGGAAGAAATCATGCTGAGTGAAGTTAGCCAAATCCAGAGAGTCAAGGGCCAAATGTTTTCCATCATTTGTAGAGGGTAGAGCTAAACCCAGGCTTGAGTGAAAGGTAGACAGACTCCGGTATTAGACCCAGCAAAGGCATAAGAACACATAATCTAATGGAAACATAGACATGTGCGAGGTCTGGGGGAGAGGTGGGGCGATGGGAGAGGGAAGGAAGATAGGGATCTAGAGAGATAAACAACAATGTAGCATACTCTTTACCACTACCACCCCTGCAAGAAGTCAAATAATACTCATGGAACCATTTAGTTCTGGAAAATTCACAATCATACACACACACACAGACATTTATATCTGTTATAAGGGTGTACTATAGAAGAATCAAGAGACTGGGATGTGGGTGATGTGGGGGGTTACTATAGTATAGGGTCAAATATATAACATTGTTACTTTATATGCATTTTTGATTGTACAGCTCCTTAATTAAAAAAAAAAAAA
>PVKS010036501.1:0-19306 GCA_004027875.1 Aplodontia rufa | reverse complement strand
GCTGACCTAACAAAACCTCAAATTGAATGACTTTCAGTGCAACAGGGGGAAAGCTCCCTAGGTAACTTGGAGGTGTAGGGAGGGGGATGGGGAGGGGGAGGGTATATGAAGAACTCATAGGAGTCTGATGCTTGGGAAGATGGGGGAACCATCCCAGAAGCCGATGTTATTCCTCCACTAGATACCCATTTAACACATGAGTTCTTCTGGGGGAAACTGCAACAGATGAAACCCATAGTAGTTTATCTATGCGTTGATATTACCCCTGGATAACAAAGTTTATACACATTGATTGCTACTGTTTTGACAATGTTTCCCCCTCATCTGTATCCTGTATCGCTATATACTTCTAATAAATATGAAAAAAAACCATATTCCAGACCAGATTTTCTCTCCTTTTCAAACTCTTCTTTCTGTTACACTGGAGAAAACTCCAGATTCCTTAGCAAGGTCTGAAAGACCCCAGTGACCTGCTTCTTTGCACCTTTCTAACCCTTCCCTTGCCTCCCAACTCCAGCCACCCTGGCTTCCTTTTTGTCCCTCAGGGATTCTGGTGTCCTTCTTGCTGCAGGCCCTGGACTCTGGTCCTCCCAATGCCCTAAGGCATTCTGTCTTCTCTTCAGAGAGGCCCTTATTGATGTTCCTTGCTAAGCTATCTTTGATTCCTCTGTCCTGCTCTCCAAATATCGTTCATCAACGAGACCTGTCATTTTGGCCTCTTAAGCAGCCCCTCAAATCCACGTGTCCTTTGCCATCGTTACTGCCTCCATATATCACTTCAAACTATCACCATCTCTTGTCTGTGACAACAATTTCTGGTTTTATCCTAGAAGGCTGTTTGAGGTCAGCTGTCCCTTTTTTAAGGACCTAACAGGAAAAATTTAAAACTGAGATGTCCACTTCTGGGTGGATGGATTGTAATTATGGCTACCAATTTGTATTTAGATGGGGGGTAGCGCTGCTCTGAACTTTCACCTCGCCAGCAGAGAGGGAACAGGTACTAAAGACCATATGCTATTAGTGTTACCTTTGTTAGGTTCTAGCATATCTAAGTTATAGGGTTGTCCAGTGGAGAGATTGTTCTAGGGCTTCTGTAAATTTTTACACATTCAAATCTAGCTTTACTACTTACAAGCTTTGTGGACTTTGACTAGTGGTTGAGACTGTTGGTGTCTCAGCGTTCTGATAAACAAAGTGGGAACAATGCCTGCTATGAAGTGTCAGATGATTGTGTCAGTGCTATGCCGTGTGCCTGGTTTACTTGGGACATTCAATTAATGCTATCCTTCATTCTGTTCTTCCTAGATTTTGCCTAGGAGGCAGGGATGTAAATCTCTGAAGGTGATCAAAGGCACTTTGAATGGTGACCATCACTGGCATGAGGACCACCCACCCATGTGGTAACTTCACATTCAGTCTCATGCCCTATAAAACACAGGAAAGCCAGGTAGGAAGAACATACTATTACATTGCATCTGTTTCTACATTTCAAAGAATCATAGCATTCCAGAGCTGGAAGAGCTCTTAGAGGCCGTTCGTTTGGTGGTATGTAGAAATAAGACTGTGCTGGAATCGGGGATCAGAATTCAAGTCCTGTGTGACTTGTGCCCCATATCCTGCCATCTATCTGCCTTTCCTACTCCATTGAGTGGTTAAGCTTCTGACAGGGTGAAACAAGGCTTCCCTTGAGCATGCTTGAGTGTCAATAGGATGATTGTTTTCATCAACCACTGATTTTATTTTGCTTAATGTTTTAGACATGTTTTTGTTCCTTTAAATAATGAGGGCTATTTGTCAGTGTAAGAGGTAACGAGGTTTCTGGAGAAGCCAAGGGGGTTGAGGAAGGAAGATAGCTTTGGAGGCTGTGTGATATAACTATCTCCTTTGCACTCAAGAAACTTCAATGAAAACTACATAACCCTGCAGTAGTGTTGGAAATCGATTTGTGTCCTTTCAGAAGTCATGGTATGTGAAGTTAGTCTGCAGAAAGTTTCTAGTAAATTCAGAGCCCTCAAGAAATTTCATGCAGTGGGTGACTGGAATGGCAAGTTAAGTAACATTTGTGTAAAAACCTTAAAAGTGTGTGTGGCAATTAGCTACAGGTTGTTATTCTTTACTTCAACACTTTGACTTTGTAGATGAAAAATCTGAAGCTCAGAAAGTTTAAGTGATTTGGACAATGGCATTTATCCCACTTCATGGAGATTTCATGAGCACTGACGGAGATGCCAAGCACTGGGAGTGGGCCCTGGTACATGGCAAGCCTTCATTCATACTGCGATTACTGTTGTTATCCTGCTGCTGCCGCTGCTACTGCTAGTTGAAGATCTGCATGAGCGTCTATCCATCATCTCCCACTCCACTGCTCCTTTTTGTTCCAACTGCCATATAATTTTTTATTTTCAAAGTTATTGTTGATCTCATTGTATCATCAATTCTGAAAATGTAAATTTGACGACAATAATTGTGATAACTGAAATTTTTTAAGAGTAAAACAAAACTGAACATTTTGCCTTAATAAAAGTTGTTATCTCAACAATAATAAGAATGGACATTTAGGATGTCAAGTTAGATATTTTATTTGAGTTGCTAGCAAACTCTTACTTATTTTTAATTTAATTTGTAAAGATTTTTGGTACCGGGGACTGAATTCAGAGTTGATAACTACTGAGCCACATCTCCAGCTCTTTTTACTTTTTATTTTGAGACAGGGTGTCGCTAAATTGCTGAGGGCCTTTCTAACTTTCTGAGACTGGCTTTGAACTTGTGAACTTCCTGCCTCAGTCTCCCAAGTCCCTGGGATTACAGGTGTGCACCACCACACCAGGATTGGGCTGTATTACTCTTAATGTTCAAACTAATACAGGCCCTATGTTAGACATTTATTTAGGATTTGGTCAGGAAGTATTTATTTATGTTCATTTGTTATTCATTCAGAAAATCTTTACTGATCACCTTTTATATGACAGGCACGGTTCTACATAACATCTAGATAATATTTTGTCTTGAACTGTGCTGTGGGGGTATGGGAAGGAAATCTGGAAGAGAAGATACAGTGCAATTTACAAAGCCTACACATAAAAGCCCACGTGAATAATGATAAAACATCCTATTAACAAGGGGAAAATGAGAGGTACTGAAAGGAGGCCCAGTCAGCATTTAGAATTGTCTGCAGTTATGGCCATGAACCAGGAATAGATGTGATTGCACGGTGACCTAGAAGCTATATGAATGCTGGTTTTCTTTTTTCCCTGCACTGCAGGGATCTTTTTTTTTTTAGTTCTTGTCTCAGAAATATCTCATATGAGTTTGCACATTTCCCTACTTCTAATCCCTGCCTAATCTTTTACGTGTTTGTGAGGAAACTGCTCTAAAGAGCACTCCCCATCTTCAGCGCTAGCTACTTCTAACACTGTTCATCAACCTTTCAGGGTCTGAAGGGAAAATTGCTTCCTAGGACAGTTCCCTTGGAACTGGTCCCTGACCACTGTCTTTTTATTTCATGTGTTATACTCTGTGAGTAGAGCCATAAATGTTGAATAATTGGCTACTGTATTAGTTAAGTTTCCCTGGGGAAACAGAACTAACAGAATGTGTGCGCACAAACACACACACACACACACACACACACACACACACACATGCACAAATTTATAAAGTTAAAATATGACTTACATTAAAACTTACATAACTGTACACATTGATAAATTCTATATATTAAACATATGTATGTATGTATACCTATATATGGGTGATAGAAAGTGAGAGACTTGTTTATTATAAAGTATTGGCTCACATGATTATGGAGGCTGAAAAGTCCCATGATCTGCCTGTTCTCTGCATGCTAGAAACCTGGAAAGACCAGAGGTGTTGTTCAAAGCTCAGTGCTGGAGAGCTGAGGGTGTAGATTCCAATATAAGTCTAAAGATCTGAGAAGCAGGAATGCAGAAAGCAGATCTGTCTTGCAATAATTATGAGGACAGGGAGAGAGGGGTTTGGGGAGAGAAAAACAGAGAAAGAGAGAGAGAGGATTTTTATGTGTTTTCCACTTTTGTGTTCCGTTTCCATTCAGGCTCCTAACAGACCATATGGTGTCCACCCATCTTGGGGAGAGCCTAGCCTGTGTATTCAAATGCCAATCTCTTCCAGAAACATGCAGATACTTACAGACACACCCAGAAATATTATTTAGCCAGATATTTGGGCATCCCATGGTCCAATGAAGTTGATACATACAATTAACCATCATAACTAAATGAGGTGAAAATACCCACATAGTATCTGAACACAAGTAGGCCATGTAAAATAACAGTGGTTTTCCAGAAGATAATTGTTATTGATACAGAATGTTAGAGCTCACAAGCCTTCCTCACATCTTTTTATTCAATACAATGACTTGGTACATAGGTGTCAATATTGATTTCATTACATGGATGAGGAATCTGAATTTCAAAAGTTAAGTGTCTTATTGTGAATAATAAGGATAGGGTATGACAGAGTCAAGAACTGAAACCACATTTTATGGCTCACCATACCCAATCAGCCAAACTGGATTTTTTTCCCCTAAAAATTTACTTTTTTTATAAAAAAAACAAGATTTTATTTTTCATCATAGTTTTACATATTGAAGAGATTTGCTATTATAATTTCATACATGCACACCTCACAAATACTCCTTTTCCTTCCCCACTCTCTCCCTTTCCCTTATACCTCTCCCTATCTCCATCCCCCCCACCAGTCTGTGAGATTTCCCCAAGTTCGATTGGTAATCCATGTTTGATGAGTCTGTTGTCTAAACTATTGTTCTTTCACTCTCCTATATTATACTCTAGCTCACACATATGAGAGAAAACATTCAGCCCCTGAATTTCTGGGTTTGGCTAATTTCACTCAGCATGATTTTCCAGCTCCATCCATTTACCAGCAAAGGCTCATGGCCTTGAGTTATTCCTAATCATTTCTAGTAATAACACACATGGCAACACACATCACTTATTTTATGTAGATGAAGAAGGAAAGCATCATAAATATAATTGGTAAGAATCTGGTTGAGAAAATCTTTTTTTAGAATTTAAATATTTCTGCTATAATTTGGATGCCCACTCCAATGCTCACATCATTAAAATATTATTAAGAGATGGGACCTTTAAGAGGTGATTAGGGTTTTGTCCTCACGAATGGATTAAGGATGTTATCGTAAGGTTAATTATGACAGGAGTAGATTCCTGATGGAAAGAAATAGTGTGGCCTGACTGTTCTGTCTTCATGCATGTTTGCTTGCCCTTCCGCCATGTTATGCTGCGGCAAGACGCCCTCACTAGACACAGCCCTACAATCTTGGCCTTCCAATCCTACAGAACTGAGAGCCAAATGATCTTCTATCATTTATAAATTTCCAGTCTGTGGTATTCTGTTACAAGAGGAGGAAACAGACCAAGATAATTTCAAACTATGCTTCCTCCCTTCCTGCCAGCAGTCACTTTGGCCTTCACACAACTCTGCCATTGCCAGGACAGTCTTTCACTCTGTGGCTTTCACACTTCACTTTTATGACCTGCTTTCTCCTAGACATCCATGTGGCTCCCTACTTGTTTTGCAATTTACTTTTATTGAAATGTAAACTACGTTAAAACTTATACATCACAAATATACAGACTGATAAATTTTTTAATATGAAAATCTTACACAAGCACCACCCATATGAAGATTAAGAAGGAGAGAGCTCCCTCATCTGGGTACTCGGTCAAGTGCCCCCCTCCCTTCATAGATGACCACCACTTTCTGACTCTTCGAACTACAAGTTAGCATGGACTGCTCTTAAACACCCTATTAATAGGATCATGCAGCACATATGTTTGTGTTCATATATCTGGCTATTTTTGTTTCATAGCGTTTTTGAGATTCATCCATGTTGATGTGTGTGGAAATAGTGCTTCCTTCTCATTGTATGAACATTTCACAGTTTATCCTCTTAACTGTTAATGGACATCTAATTTGTTTCCAGGTTTGTCTAATGATGAGTTAGTTGTTAAAGACATTCTTGTTCATGTCTTTTAATGGACAGATGTATCTGGACACATACTTAAATATAGAACTGTTGGATCATAGGGTAAGCATATTTTAGCTTTGGTACATGCTTCCAAGTAGTTTTCCAAAGAGGCTGTAATAAATTATATTCCTACCAGCATGGAACAGAAGATCCACTTATTCCTATCTTTGCAAAATTTGAATTGTCAACCTTTGTTATTTTAACCATTCTGGTGGCCATGTAATGGCAAGTCAGACTTGAGTCAGATCCTCAGTTTGCTTCCTCCTTCCTTCCCTACCTCCTTCTTTTTTTTCCTCCTTTTTGTACCAAATGACTATCAACTCGTTGCTGTTCTCTCCCCTTCCGACCTCTTTTTCTGCATCTTAGAGTGAAATTCAGTCTTCTGGAATTCCTCTTCAAGCAGAGTTCAGGGTTAGAATCTTAGTATCTAAGAAATCAAAGAAAAACACTGCACAAGATTTGGCAGGTAGAAGAAAGAAAAAGCCATTTGTTTCTGGTGGCAGCTGCAGGCAGACCTGTGGGTAGTGAGTGGCAGGAGATTTAGAGTAGCTTCTGGCACAGCTTCTGCAAACTACCTGCTTTGGGGCTGAAGACCAGGGAGATGGTCAGCAGTAGTGGCTTCCTGTGATCCTCATCCATTCAAATGTCCTGAAGGGTGGTTCTTCCCCTTTGGCACCCTAGATATTCAAGTGGTTGTATAAATCCCTCTATATTAGTATTATATCGCAACTCAAAATAACATTTTCTGAGTTCATCAGGTTAGGCTAGCTCTTAAAATAAATTTCAATGGCTTAAGAAAGGGAATTCATTTTTCTGTTTATGTCATAGTGTAATAGAGGTAGGGGCATGTGTGTTGGAGGTGATGAGGGACTCTGCTTCAAAGACTTAAGTGGATGGAGGCTCTGGGAGCCTTGAGCTTTGGTATCCAGCTGGGAAACAAATAAAAATGTCAAGCAAAGTGATTGCAGGCAAGCCTGAACTGGGGCAGCCGATTTCCTCCCATATTCCACTAGCCAATCATGAGAGCCAACCTAATTTTGCAAGAAGGGTTTCTTTAACTTGATTCAAACCTCAGATGTTAGTGTTCTTCACAGTTCTGTTTATTATTTTTAATCCATTTCCTTTCTGCCTATTCACCCCAAAGAGTTCCTACCTACTCCCAGAGCAGTTACATTTTTGGTATCTCTTTTTTGAGTTTCCCCTTCTTGTGAAATGTGGTTCCATCTTTTGTCCTTCTGGTGAGGACACTTCAAGGCATACAAAATAGCTCCTTTCTGAAATTATTCTTGTGCATCCATTGGCATCTCCACCCCTAGATCTTTATAAAACAGTGACCCAAAGGTAGTATGCATAGTGATTTGTTATATCTAGTTACTTGTTTAAACATTTTTTTCCTTGTCAATATAAGTTCTCTGAAAGCAAGGAAGTCGTGTATTTTGAATCCTCTATATTGACCTGCCAACATGTAGTAAACGCTCATTAAATATTATTGAAATGAATTAATAGCAGAATCATGGAAAATTTTGCATAACTGAACACTATTTCTAGGTGTTGTCTCAAATACAATACAGACCTTATTAATAAATTAAAATCTGCATGGTTTAGAAATGTCCATGATTATTAGCAGTTAACACATATTTGCAAAATAAATGGATTAAAAATAAATGGTTTATGTTAGGAATTTGTGTAGACATGCTAAAATAATTTCCATGTAATTTTTTTTCCTTAGAATTTGCAAGATTCTTGTAGGACTGCTTTTCGTGCTGTTGACTTTCATTACTACAAGCCATTGACAAAGTACACATTCAATGCAGATCTTCCTGGTCCATAGATTTCCTGCCATATTCATCTACTCTCACTTGGATTTCATCTTTTTATCTCCTGTTCTCCTCTTTCCTTTTCCAAATGTTCCTCCTGTCATCCTCACTATTCAATTTATTGCCATCTTCATTAAATTTCCAAGGCTGTGACAGCCAGAAGAGAGAAAGAATCAGGGGAAATCCATGGAGGGTCAGACATTTTCCCTCTGTAAATTTTAGTTCTTCCACCGTCTTCTTTATCCTAGGCTGTGATTTTTAACAGATTTTTTTTTTTTTTTACAGGCATTGGCTTCTCTACGCAAACATTGCCAAGAAATATAACTGTGATATAAGCAATGTCTATAATTTGTCTAGGGGCTATTATCTTTTCTCTGAATTAATACTAAATTAATTCCCTAGTAAGTTGCCAGGGGCATTAAATTAAAATGGTGGCTTTGTAAACAAATAAACGAGGATGTTATCTAGTTTTATTAGGTACTGTGTTTGGCCCTGGGAGGGAAGGCTTACAAAAAGATAAAGTCAAGTTATTTGGTTGCAATAACTTTTAATTTATGTATGAATTTAATGTGTTGATAATTGTGCTTATGGAAGAATTAATAGAAGTTAATTTATGAAATTCTGAATAGGGTGAATTTTACATTATATACCTTTGTGTCATTGTCATTACTTCTCTGACTTTAATTGCATGTTATCGTTAAATTCTTTTTTTGTTGTTTCTGTGTATATATCTGCACATCTGTTCATTCTATAAATATTTAATGTGGTCATTATAGACTTTGGGCACATAGTAGAGGACAAAATCCTTGCCCTCAAAGAACTTGCATTCTAGTAGGAAAAGCAATGGACAAATAAAGCCAATAAGTTCTATCAAGAACACCGTAAAGCGGGTTGAAATAAGAGGCTCAGGGGCTATTTTAGCGAGAATGGTTGTGGAGATTCCCTCTGAGTGGGTGACATCTGAAAAGAGTTAATTAAGTAAAAAGAAATTAGCCATGAAGAGAACCAGAGAACAGCATTCTGAGTCAAGTGTGCAGCTATATAGAGGACCTGGGTCAGGGAAGAACTTGATGGAATAGAGGCCAGGCCTGTGTGGCTGGAGTCGAGTTAATGTGCACTAATTTGCACGTGCATAACTCATTACTTCATCTGCTCTTTCACATCTATTACCATCTTTAGTTGTGCCTCAAAATAAAATAGTTATTATTAATTTTATGAAAGCTCAAAATTCAATCAATGACTTTCCCAAAGAGCTAGACCTTAGCTTAAGATTCTAGACTTTATGCTTTAAATCAAGTGCTCTTCCCATACTTCAGAGAATGTCATTATATATGCTTGTTTGACTCTGGGTTACTTTTAGGTTACTAGAAATTAAGTAAAAATCATTTCCAGGAAAAAGAGCACACAGAAGGATAAGGAACTGAAATGAGCTGCTGCACACAAATAATTGATATGGGGACAGTTAAAGGTCTTTGCCTTCTTTCTAGAGTTTCCTGGGGCAGCGGGATAATCTGCAGGACATAATCCTGTCAGGAGAAGAAGCTTCGGACAGGTTAGAACACATTGCCAAAATAGAATTAAGGAGCTGGTCTCCAATACTCACAGGGACACCTTATGTGGACCTGGCCTAGAAAGGAAGCTCAGGGAAAACATCTTGAGTCAGGGCACACATAGATCCTGCTGCCTTCATCGATGCTCAGAGAACTTAAAAGCAGGATGAGTTTTTAGAAATCACTGGATTTACGTCTTCTCCTTTCTTGCTAATTATAGAGCCAAACACACAGAAGTAAACACATGTAGACAGATGCAGCACATGACTAGCTTCATTCATTCTCTCATAAAGCACTCAGTGAGCACTTAAGTCACACACTGTGATTAACGCGGGGGAAGAACAAGACATCCCTCCACTGATGAAGGTCAGGATCTAGAGGAAGACAAAATGTGGAAACACATAATTGTCACATAGTAAAACTGTCATGGAGGAAGCATCTAAGGGGTACCATGGAAGAACAGCAAGGAGGAAACTTCTCTGCAGCTGTGCTATCTTATTTCTGTTAAAGAAAATGCTCATTTGCTAGAAAAATCCTGTCAGTAGTGTTTCTTAAGCTACTTATCAAGAGTTGAATGATTTCTGGGAGTTCTTTGGCTAGCCATCTGCATATCATAAAAATGGTGTTCTATCATTGGTAAATGTAGATTTATGGGACTAAGTGTGGTACAACACAGAAATTAGCTATTGGTGGATAACTAAAAATTTCCATTTTTCCCCCCTGGGCACAGTGGTACCTCCCTGTAATCCTAGGGAGTTGGGAGGCTGAGGCAGGAGAATCTCAAGTTTGAGGCCACCATTAACAACTTAGTAAGATCCTCTAAAAATAAAGTCAGACTTTCTCTAAAAATAAAAAAAAATTGAAAAGCTAGTGATGTAGCTCATTGGTAGAGTGTTCCTGGATTCAGTCCCCAGTATGAAAAAAAAGCTTCCACTCTCCACTGTTGGTACTATTTAGATATAAAATAGATATAGCTATGTGATGTGTGGTTGGGGAGATGAGGGTTAGACAGATGATTTTTAGATGTTTATTTTAACTATATGATTTTTTTTATCATTATCTATGGTAAAATGTCACCTTGTAGACAAGGTACAGATTGTATTCCTCAAAGTCATACAACTGATAATTGCATATGAGCAGAACTTGATGCTTATTAAACAACATTTTTTTCAAGTTTTGGACTATTCTTTCTAAAAAAGTTTCCCTAATCTGGGACTCACATATCAACACCCCAGAGAACAGAACTTCCAGCCCCCTCACCATATATGATCTAAATGCACTTACCCTGAGGTTCCTCAAAGGGTTGTCTTCTTGTTACATATCCTCTCAGCTCCTGCCTCTTTTTCTAATTTTTCACCTTTTCCTTATTCTTTCAACTTCATCTTCCTCCTGGTCATCTGAGTGACTTACCCTAGGCCCTCCTGTGACAAGAGGCAGGTTCTGTATCAGTCCACCTTGGAAAATGATCCAGACCTTCCAAGCCTGAATCTGTTCCCATAGTGAATGGCAGATCATCCAGCCAGGTTCTGTTCACCCCTGTCAGGTTAATTTTAAGTCTTGCCACAACACCAAAAAGAAAGAGTATGGTAACTACTAATATTATAAGATCATCTGGAGACTGTGGAAATAGAGTGGAGATAACTCTGCAATTAACCAGTCTCATGACAACGGGGTGGGTTATCTCATGGTGCCCTAACAACCAAACTGGTCACTGTAGCTGAGAGATGTCTCAGTTGAATACATATAGAGTTGATTTTCATTATTTGCAGAATCTGTGTTTGTGAATTTGCCTACTTGCTGAAGTTTATTTGTAAGCTCAAAATCAATACTTCAGTGCTTCTGTGGTCATTTGAGGACATGTGTGAAGCAGTGAACAATTTGAGTCAGCTGGTGTGCAAACAAGTCAGCTGAGGTCAAACAAGGTGATGGTGTACCCCCTTGGTTTAGCTCTCATCCTGCAGGCAAATTTCCTTTTTAGAGTCTACTTAGTGCAATATTTCCATGTTTGCATTTATTAGTGATTTCAGTGTTAGGGTGATCTCCAAATGCAGCACTGAACAGCTGTTTATTGTTCTCAAGTGCAAGAATGCTATGACGAGTCTTACAGAGAAAATATTTGTGGTGAGAACATTTCTTTCAGGCATGAATTGTAGTGCTATTGGGTGTAAATTCAATGTTAATGAATTAACAATGTTTATTAAATAAGGTGTTTTGAAACATACACACTCCTAAAATAAGTTTGACAAAAATGTGACCTGACGTTTGCATGAACCTTACCTGACTTCCCCTAGGAGCAATGGTTCAGTATTTGCTAATTCAGTGTTTGTGGCAACTTTATAGAACATCACTAGAATGAATAATGAGAATTGACTGTTTTTTATTAGAACCTAAAAGGAGTAATTTATAAGTCTATTTACAATCACATTAAGCACATTCTGGAAAGAAAATTATGAAATTTATACAATCCTCTCTAATGAATAAGATAAACAAATACAGTCACATGTCACTTAATGATAAACTAGCATAGCTTTGAAGTTAGTAGGCAATATAATCTTTTTGGGCCACTGTCATGTATGCAGTCTTTCATTGATTACAATGCCATTAGGTAGCACATAACTACAATTTTTTATGAGATAAAATAATTATTTGCAACTAATTAGAGTCTACTTATCATCATCCAATTTATCTTCTTTATTTGCAAACAATATTAAATTTCAAAGAAAGGAAACAAAGGGCAGCCACTGCCTAATCAGACCCTGCTTTGTTGAGAACCAAGTTCTCTACTTAAGGTAGAGAGCTTTGTGAAACATTCATAATTCATCGAAGGGACCATTTGAAAGCAATTCCTAGAATTGTCACAAAAGTGTGTCAACTCCTGCCATGATGAAAAAGTCCAGTCTTGTGAATATGATTAAGGTGTATTGGAATCTAAGGAAACCATCAATAGCTGCTCCGGCTCTCTTCACACTCCTGGAATGCAGTCTCTGGAAGAAAGTGGGTTCTGACAGACGATTTCATGGCATTTTACTCAGTGTGGGATATCTTTCAGAAGCAGTGCATCAAAATCTTGACCTTTGCTTCATTTTTCCCCCTTTATTGCTGATTTAGAGGATTAGAGGCATTTTAAAACCTTTTTTTTTAATGTATTCTCATATATGCAGCACAAAGGATTTGGAAGGAATTTGACACACATTGTGGAAGCATAAATCGGCCAAGGGGAGGATATTTGCAAATTGCTCTCCCCTTTATAATTTCATCTCATTTGGGGAGAAGGGACAAGTGGGTGTTACTAGCATCACTGATCGGGAATTGCATTTTCTTTCTAGACACTGAGGATCTTTTGGTATGAAACCACTGTTCTGAGCAGACTATGCAGGTTTTTATTATGAATAAAAATTCTCCTCTCATGATTTTTTCTTCAGTTTACAGAAAATGTGTAAAGCAAAAGTAGAAGTTTCTTAGCTTTTTCATTTTATTGACAACTTATGTTTATAGCAAAAAATCTAGAGAAATTCATAATGCAATTTTCATTTCCTTAATAAATTCACATAATCGTATGCTCTGAAGTAGATCTATGAAATATACTCATTTTGTGACTGATGTCAAGTGTATTTGATAGGTAAAGGATGAAGGTTTGTAGTCCACGAGCTGCAAAAGTGGAGGGTAAATAATTTCAATATTCGCAATAGTCACGATAATGAGCATTATAGTGTTTCCTGTGTCCTGTTATGCTATGTTATTTTCATTCTTAGAACAGCTCTGTGTAGGTATGAATGAAGAAGTACATGGTCAGTGCTATCTTTGAAGAATTATTTTTATTTCTATTTCTTTTACTGTTGTAAAACATACATAACATAAAAGTTACCATTTCCAATGACTGGAGTATAGAGTGGTAAACTCACACTCACAGTATTGCGCAACCACCACTGCTATCCAGTTCTAGAACTTCTTGTTTTCCAACTGGAAACCAACTGCTCATAACTACCTGTTATTGTTTCCTCTCACATCTGGTAACTTCTCTTCTACTTCCTGTTCCTATGAATTTGTCTACTCTTCATACCTCACAGAAGTGGAATCATACAATATGTATTTTTTTCTGACTGACTTAATTCTCTTAGCATGGTGTTTCTAAGGCACATCAGTGTTGTGGCATGTATTGGAATTTCATTTGTTTTTTAACACTGAATGAACAATTAAATTTTTGGGACTTACTAGTGGTCCAGATAGCATTTGAGACCTGGGAAATGTGGATGCAGGGGTCTCTGCACTCTGGTATTTCAATAATTTTACCCAGACTCCTGGCTTCCAGACAGGACCTTGTCTTTACTTTTTTTTAAGCCCAAACTCTAAACTTGAAATTCAAGCTATCACTCTTTGGATAATCCTGTAAGTATGTAATTACTAATAATGTATGCTAATTACTACAATTAGAACACCTAACTGGATTGTGAAAATAGTGAGGTCCTTAACTAGTACATTCAAGAGGGGTGTTTAATGGCATGGCAAAGGAGTACTCCATGTAGGGGACAGTCATTTTTAATTTATGCTCATCAGGTTTATATAAACTATGAACCATAAACTTTTTCTGCCAATAACAAGTCAATTTTCCCTTTCTTTTATTAGCTGAATCAGCTACCATACACAAAATGTGATTTATTAGAGGGATCAACTACCATATACTAAATGTGATGGAGAATACAAGTGTATAACCATTATTGGAATAATGTAAGGACAAAAAAATGTCCTGGAAGGACCAGAAGAGCATTGTCTTAACCACAGTGTCTGAATTTTCATATAAGTTCTTAGTATATAGCAATTATAATTTAATGTCAGAGCACTGCTATGATATTCTTAGTCTGTTATGCTACTCCAGGTTTTATTGAATATTTAGCAAGTGCATTTTAATTCTGTAGAATTGACTCAATAATTTCTTACACATATTTGTCTGTGTTTGGAAAGTCCAAAGTTGTTTAATTCCTGTGGCTTAGTGGCCCTCGGACCTTAGGGTGCATTAGAATCATTTGGAGAGCTTGTTAAAACCTAGACTGCTTCATTTAATTCTGGAAAATGCACAATTATATGTATACATTTATATCTGTTATGAGAGGGAAATTATAGAAGAGTTAAGAGACTGGGGTGTGGGTGATATGAGGGTGATTCTGGATTAGGATCAGGGATATAGCATATTGTTATTACATATGCATTTATGACTGTACAACAACATAACTCCTCAATAAAATAAAAAAATAAAATAAAATACAAATTCTAAGTATAAAAAAATACCCAAAACCATAAACCATTAAAAATTAAAAAAAAGAAAGAAAAGCTAGATTGCTGGGCCTTAGCTCCAGAGTTTCTGGCTCAGTAGGTCTGGAGTAGAGCTTGATATTTGCATTTCTGAGAAGTTTCCTGGTGATGCCAACATTGCTTGTTTTGGGGACCGTATTTTAAGATCTATGAAGTATACCTAGGTATATGTAAACAAATGTATCAGATGAATTCAAATTTGGCTAAGATTATGATAGGTAAACTATTAAGTCTGTTTATCTTCTGTCTTAGTTGTTACCATGGACATCCATACTACCATCAGTCTCACCTGGAATGCAACAGCCTCCAAATTGGTGGCAAACTTTCATCTTGCCTTCCTCACAAAGCAGCTAGGTTTAACTTTTAAAGATCAGATCAGATCATCCTACCCTCTTGTTTAAAGCTCTTCACACAATTTTCTTAGCAGGTACTGCATTGCATCCAATCTTCATACCTTGGCAATTCAGGCTCATGTGATCTGGCCTCTGACCATATTTTCTATCATCATTCCATTTCTTCCCTCCCTCCTTCCAATTCACTAAGCTTCAGTTACACTGTCATCTTTTCAGCTTTTCAAATACACCAAAGATTTCTCTCTTGGAACTTTTGAACCTTCCCTGCCAAAGCCTCTTGCTGCTATAACCTCTCACCACCAAATCTGTTTAATTCTTTCTTTTGACATCTCTCCAAATGTCAACTTGAACATGATCTCAGAGACAGCTTTTCTGACCATCCACATTTAAAGAATGTGCCTCTTTTTCTGTTGCTTCTTCTTGTACTCTACAATTCACTTTCTGGTCTTCATTCCAATTGTAACTGGATACTTATTTATTCACTAGGCTCTAACTGGCATGAGAATGGGACCCTGTCAGTAAGTGCTTAAGAGTAGCAGGTGTTAAATTTGTTCAAATGCTGGAGGCACAGGACCAGGCAAGCTGTCTTGGAGTGTGATGTTTATTCTCCAGATTCAACTTGAGAGTAAGGAATCTACCACTTGAGGCCTTGCTTTTGCTATTTCAATCAGTGCTGAACAGTACCTTTGCTCTGAGTTCTGCAATTCCATCTTTGATTGCTGAAACCTGTGTGCCCCGATTCACCATGGTTAGCAACTAAATCATAAGCCTTGCATCATTGTTCCTTTTATATCCTTGGGATATTTTAAAAAAAACATGGACATGCAGGTGGGGGAAGGGGTAGGGGGGAGGAAGAGGGAAGGGAAAGGAAGGTAGGGAGAAATCTAGGGAGAGACAATCAGCAATGTAGCATACTCTTTACCACCCCCCAAGAGTCAAATAATACTTACACAATCATTTAATTCTGGAAAATTCATAATCTCATATATACATGACATTTATATCTGTTATAGGGTTATAATATAGAAGAATCAAGAGACTGGGAGTAACTATGGTTTAGGATCAAATGCATATCATGTTGTTACTTTATATGCGTTTATGACTGTACAAAATTCAACACCTTAATAAAAAAAGTAGAAGATGAAAACTTAAAATTTATTTTAAAAAAGCTCCTGAGAGAGCTGCCTGATAAACTTAAGATATATAGAGATATTTTCATTGAATAATTATAGTTCTCTCCCCTTATACACAGTTTCAGTTACCCTCAGTTCACTATGATCCAAAAATATTAAATGGAAAAATCCAGGAAAAAATAATTCATAGATTTAAATTTTCCTGTTTTTCGAAGGGTCATGATGAAATTTCTTGTCATACCATGCCATCCTTCCTATAATATGACTCATTCCCTTGTCTAGTGTATCTATTCTATATATAACAATTACCTTTGGTCACTAAGTTGATCCATCTCAGTTATTGGATGCTTGTGTTCAAGTGACCCTTATTTTACTTGATAATGGTCCCAACGCACAACAGTAACAATGCTAGCAGTTTTAATATATCAGAGAGACACTACCAAGTGCTTCCATTAAGTGTAAAAGTGAAAGTTCTTAAGTAGGAAGGGAAAAAATCATATGCGAAAGTTTCTAAGATCTATAGTAAGAATGAATCTTCTATCTGTGAAATTGTGAGGAAGCAAAGAGAAATCAATGCTGGTTTTGCCGTAGCACCTTGAACTGAAAATGTTATAGCTATGGTGAGTGGAAAGCATCTTTTTCCAATATGGGCACACTAGAGTGTTCCAGAACAACAGAAGATCCTTTGGCCATCTACACTACATCAGAGAACACATTTGGAGACTGCATTTAGTTTAGTATGAGGGGAAGTTGAATATTACTCAGGAAAGGGAAGCCAATATAGTCCAGAATTTGGGAAGTCTATCTTAGGAAGAGCAGTGAATGAACTGGGGACAGACCCACTGAAGAAGAAGCTGCCGTCTTGGATAAAAATGAAGCTTGTTCACTTGCCTGAGGGGGAACAATGAGCTTCAGATGGAAGTTACAGTGCAGTAGATTGAGGATTAACATAAAGAAGAATTTTCCAGTAAGTAGAATTGTGAAAAAATAGGATGGGTTTACATTGTGAGGGGGTGAAACTCTCTCATCACTGGGAGCGTTCAGACAGATACAGTGAAGAGGGTGGGAGGATGAAGAGAATTAACATTTACTGTGAACCTGTATATTACATGGTATTTTCTTGTCAGCAGACTTTTCCAAACCTTCAGCATCTTACAGGGAGAGGGGCTATTTTGAGAAGTCTCTTGGGTTGAGGGGTGGTGTTGAAACACTCATGGGACATATTGGAAGAATAAACATGGTCAGGACTCAGGTGTTTAATGAGATTTTATTTTATTGAATTCTACATTCAAACTAAGGAGTGAGCTCAATATTTCAAGATAGTAGAAGAAAAGATGATTTTTTAAGGAGATTGATGTAGGGAAGAAAGCAATGTGAGATGTAGTTGCCAGGAGATAGAAATTTTGAGGGAAGAACAGAGATGCTTATTGGGGAATTTGATAACGTTTGTGTTCTGGGGTCTACAGCATGAAATCTTTTTTCCTCCATTTCCCCGCATAATTTCTGAAAAATATACATTTCTTTACTAACGATCTGTGGCTTGATTATGTTTTTTGAAATCAGTAGATGCTGAATATGGCCCTAAAATTGGTTCAGAGCAACCATGGAAAAAGAACATATCTGTGGTACACATTTCAGCTAATTCTCATAGCAACAGGATGAAATGGGAAAACAATACGTCCATTTAAGATAAGAAAAGTGAGGTATGGAGAAATGGAAAAGCCTAAGTCAATTTTCTAAATTATTAGGTGGTTTGTCTGATTTCTATTATATCAGAACAACTAGAAAGAAATTACTTCTTTGGATGTGAATTTAGGCTAGACTACCTCCAACTACCTCCAATATCTTTTTTTTTTCTTTCTTAAAATTTCATGGAGCAGCAAAGAGCTTTCCAAGAGTCATTCCTCTGGCAGTATGAAAACAAAGAGGTATAGTAGTGATGTAGATAGAGCGTACCAAGTAGTCATTTCCCAGTACTGGGTGCTGTAGACAGGCTGGCTTCCTGGGTATATCATCAGCTGTTTTGTGTTCTTATAAGGACCCTACACATGATTTAATACTCTGCTGTTGCTATCTTGAAACTCTTAATAATTTTTAATCATGTTTAAATTAGGAGTCCTGCATTTTCATTTGCACTGAGCCCTATAAATTATGCAGGTACTCCTGGGTACTGTCATAGAATTTTAGTCACCTGGTACTAATACATTATCCAAACAGCCTGATAAAGAGTCCACCAAATCTTGATCTTAGAAGGCTTCTTGGCACCTTAGTCTATCTAGTAGTTCTTATTTTACTCTCCATATATCAGGATCACCTTAACTTTTAAACAACATGTGTATCTGTGTTGCAGCCCTAGGGAGTTCATATTTGATTAGTCTGGGGTGAGGCATCACAGTTTCAAAAAGCTCTCAGATGCTTCTGAGAACCACTGGCATAATTCATTATTCCCTATTATTGTACAGTTGATTGTTACACTTCATTTATTCACTTAATAAATATCTGCTAAAGCTCTACTACATGTAGAATGTTTTAATAAGTTTTGCAAGGCACAGAAAGATGAATAAATCAAGGGAATTGTGGTTAACAATAACAGAATAGATTTTTAAATTGTTTTAACTACCCACCCACCCTCATTTTCTGAGAATACTTCTGGTCTCCTTCTACTCTTTACATACTGAATCTTCAGTATCATCATGCAGTCTCCTTCCCCAGGAAAACCTAAAGGATTTTAAACAATGTAACTTTTTTTTCCCCTCATGAAAATGTTTGGGCTCTCAATGAAATCCATATCCCTGCCTTAAGGGGAAGAATTGGTATATACATTTACAAAGGATCAGCATTAGAAGAAAGCTGTTTATTTTTGCAATAAGCAGTCCTAATGTTTATCATCTTTTATCGGAGCAAAGCCCACACATTCCATCTCCCATCCTCATCCCATCCTCATCACCACCTGGGATGCAATTTACATTGTAGATGCTTTGTGAAATCTTGTTTTCCTTGGTCTGAAACCAGTAGACCATGTCCTCCAGTCACATAATATGGTAGAGCCCTCATTTTAAATCTCAAAAGGAATGTTTATTATTAGTATTTGGGAGGA